>CM053028.1:559117631-559176378 GCA_028564925.1 Lithobates sylvaticus | reverse complement strand
TTAGATCACTACATTGGTGCCGTTCAAGCGACCAGAAGAGCATTTTCAGGACTTTGTATTAGAAAACGTGGTGATAACAATCCGTGAGTTGGACAGAAGTCTGATGGAGACCCAAGACCTGTGCTGTGACTCTAACGTCTGGTTGTGACATAAGAGAGTCTGATCTACAAAATCAAACAAGTTTGGAACCCCAGAATTATTCTCTGGAGACTGGAAACGAAGAAAAAGGACTGTATCGTGTACCAGAAGACCTGAGCTGGAAGCTGAAGGAGTAATTAATGCGGTGAGTAAAATATTTCTCTTTTTAAATTATTAATAATATAGTAAAAATGCTTACTCAGTGTGAAGCTAGTGTCAGTTCTGATAAAGTTAACAGATGGGTGTTAAAATGTATTAAGCGTCATGGCGGTCCTTATGAAGTGCCAGAAAAATATAAGCAGACATGGACTATGATGAATGAATTTTTAGAAAAAACTGTTTTTGAGAGCAAAATTTCAGAAAGTAAAAGAAAAGGTTGTATTGTACAGGGCTTGTTATCTTGCTGTTTAACAATGGAAAGTTCTTTGAAGGATAAGGTTGAGGAAATTACCCAGTTACAGAGTGCAGTTGATAATAGCAACAAGGTTTGTCAGAGGTTACAAAACCAATCAGAATCTGAGACTGTAAATTTAAAATTGCATGCAGTCACCATTGGGGAAGCTCTGCTTGAGAAGTCTAAACGTTGTAATGAATTATCAGAGGAAAATGAGAGATTGAAATTAAGAATTATGGAATTAGAGAAGAGATCTCAGGAATGCAGATATGCATCGAATCGTGGATTCAGCAATCTGCAGCAAAATGCAAATACAAACATTCTATCAAATGAAACAGAACCTCATATTAAATCTGATAATTCATTGCCAGCCGCACCCACTGTGACCACCACAGTTTATAACAATAATAATAATACAGGTGAAGTTCAGCTTGTAATGAAGCCTTTGAAACCAAAAGAATTAGATGCAATTCTTAAAGAAATAGGAATGATTCCCTGCCATGATTTAAACAGATTTTTAAAATGGTTTTGTGACTTGCAGAATGTCAGAGATATGTACAATCTCAACCCATCTGATTTAGACAGAGTTATGCAGCATTCTATAGGAAATAGTCTTTGGGTGAGAATTAAGCAGATCTGTACTCAGCCAATGAGGACAAGGGACATATTGATGGAATTATTATGTGTTTTGTATGGTATACGTTCTGATGTTACTGTTCATGGGAAGATCAAACAAATGAAAAGTGAATCTCCCTACGAACTGTCAGAAAGGATAAAATCTATTATGGAAATATTGGTCAGTAATAATCTTGCATTTGAGCATGGTGGCTTGTTACATATGAGTATATTTCTACATGCTTTAAATGAAGAGATCAGACAAAATATTTTACTAGTTACCCCAAATCCTCATGATTTAAAAGACGTATTGTTGAAAGCAGACAATTTATGGAGAAAGTCAAATGAGCAAGCTGTCAAAATTGATTTAGCCACATTGTTTAGGACAAATACTGAACATAAAGATCAAAAGATAATGTCTTATGATAACAATCAAAGAGGAGACACCAGGTCAAATATAGGTGATATTAATATGAAAAACAGAGCTGACCAAAATCATAATAAAAAGGTATCTAAGGCTTGGATACCATTTTCTCAGTTAAAACAGAAATATGACCACCTAAAGATTGAGTACGATAAAATGAAAATGGAACATTACACATTGCTGGGACAGCTAAACAGATTACATTATCCAGATCTGTTTTTGAATACAAGTGACATTTCTCTAGCAGTGGGGGTGTTTTAGTTTCAACCTGTGGATGTGTAAATAGTCCTTTGTTTTAACTTCAAAGAATGTTTAAGGACCTTGCTAATTAGTTTTGTTGGAGAGTTTTTTTTGTCTTTCAGATCTATTGGAGATACTGCATCTGCATAGCATGTGAACTGCAAGCTGAAATTTCTGGCTAGTGGGGGAGAAACGCTGAATAAACAATATCATGGACTCTCTCAATATTCATCAAGCATTTGACTTATTTTTTTTTTTTTTGACTTGGACAATGGACTTTTCCCTATTTTTTATTTTTCACCCTTTCCCAGTTTTATTCATCAAGCCCTATTTTTTATTTTTTATTTTTTCACCCTTTTTTATTTTTATTTTTTTATTTTATTATGTTTTATTTCTTGAACTTTATCTTAAAACCAGAGCGAAACATTTAAACCGAAAATAATTTTCGTGTTACATAACATGTTACATGTTGCATATTACATATTGCATATTGATCAATATATTTGATATCTAAGGTGAGATGCTGCACAATGGCTTGGCATAGCATAAATTATAGTATGTTGGGTGGTTTTCCTAAATTTATAAGAGGGGTGAGTGAAATTCATCACTCCAGTCATGATTTGAAACTTTGTTGAATCAGTCATTAATATTATTGACATATGGATGAAAAAAAGACCTAACTTTACTGGCAAGATTTTCCACTGCTGCTTTGTTTGGATAGAAGATCTGATAAACGCTGATGTCAAGCTGATTCTATCTGAAAGTGGGGGGTTATATATGGATTATATGGATATATGAATTATAGATTGGTATATAGATTGGTATACCATTCAGGTGGAATTATGGACCGAATGGTTCAAGTAACTGCTCTATTAAGGATGGAAATGAGGAGTCGGCCTACAGCAAATTACAAAGTACAGCAATAGCAGTTTTTTTCAGCCGTATCCAAACTTTTTGAACTTGAAAGTGAGAGCTGGTACATGGATGGTTCTTCTTACTATAAAGATGGAAGTAGAATTTCGGGATTTGCTGGTGTTTGTGCAAAAGCATCTTTAAGAAAATGAAAACCTTGAGCCTGGAGAGGAATCCTGGATTTATGTGGATCGGAGCTCCCAGCACACCAAGCACACCAAGTCTACTTTCAATGAGAGATGTGATGAAGTGGAAGTTGAAAATTGAAGAATGGATTGTGACATCCGCTCGTTTTTGTGCAATATTCAAGATCTTGATGTGATATAATAAGGCCTAACAGCTACATGGGCCAAGGATGTTTACCAAACCCTTTTCAAGTCATGGTCTAAAGCTATATTATCTAATGACTTTTTCATGGGGATATTTTAGAGGCTGGTGAAGAGAGATGTAACCAGTTTCAACTTTATATTTCATATGAGCCATTGTGAAGCATCCAATACCTCAAGTCGGTAATGCTATGTTTGTTGCTTGATTTATGGGTCAGTTCTAGTAGTTAGAACGACCCAAGTGGGGGTATATGTAGTATATTATATCTATATATTTATATGTATATACATATATTTATTTATTTATTATATGTAGTGTTTTTATTTAGGCATTCTAAAGACAAGTTTATTCTAGGCATGCCACTTTGGTAGCTGTTAAGCCCCATACACACGCTCGGACAATCCGCGGACCAGGTCAGTCGGACTTTGTCCGACGTACTTTGTCCGATGTTGGCGTTGCGTACACACGGTCGGACTACGTTGTCGGAATATTCGGTCCGGAAGAACGTCGTGACGTAAGTCGTCGTCCACGAGATTACAAAAGGGAAGTTCAGCACCACGTCAGGCACCCGTTGGGCTCCTTCTGCTGATCCCGTGTTTATCGAGAGTTAGTGGAAGTTTGGTGACTTAAGATTCGCGCTTCTCAGTTTTCTGACTCAGATCGTTACTGCTCTTCAGTTTGTGCTTGTCGTGCGTATCTGTTTATTAGTGCGTGTAGTCAGTTCGCATTTGTTGGTCATTGCGGCCTATATCTTGATATAGGACGCTTTGATTTGCACTGCTTATTGTCTGCTCGTTGCTGGTATTCACTTCGTTCTTTCAGGCCTTGCTGTTTATCGGTGCTTTCTGTTTGTCCGTTCTGACCAGCCGACCTTTTGTGACCTTCTGAGCGATGTTTCCCGTGCGTACTCGTCGCCGAGTTCGTGCTGTACGCGGAATTGGTGTCGGGCTTTTAGCTTTGACCCAAGACCCGTCCATGAACAGAGTGACGAGGAGTATGTGGACCAAGAATTGGTTGCTTCAGCGTGACCAGTTCTTGCACATGCCTTTGCTTCGTGAGATCCGGGAGAATAATCCTGATGATTTCAGGAACTTTCTCAGGATGACGGACCCCGATTTTCACCGTCTTTTGGCTTTGCTGACCCCCTTTATCAGCCGGCAGGATACCTGCATGAGACAAGCCATTACTCCGGAGCAGAGGCTTGTTGCCACGTTGAGGTACTTGGCGACAGGGAGAAGTCTTCAGGATTTGAAGTTCTCTTCAGGTATCTCTCCCCAGGCCCTGGGAATCATTATTCCAGAGACCTGTTCTGCCATCATTCAGGTCCTGCAGGAGGACTATATTAAGGTAACATTTCTACTTTACTATTCCCTTCTATGTATGCTCTGTTTGCTAATGACTTGTATTTTTGACCTCCTTCCCTAATTACCATGATTGCAATATGTTCTAATATGCTGTGCCCCTTTTCTCCTTCATGCATTTTTCCCTTCACTTACCTCACCAGCATGCTCTTCTGCCCCAATAGACACCTATGGCCTAGTCACTTAAGCAATGTCTTTTGTCTGCTGCATAGTATTGTTTGCCCCAAAACACCCCCTAAAATATGCACAAATGTTTGCTGTGTGGTTTACTTCATGTAGAGCCCCCTTTTTTTGTTCTTTTGGTGGGGGGGGGGGCAAACTCATTAGGAACCCCCTCCCCCAACTGCTCTGTCAGATGGTACCAATCCTTTATCTGCTGGCTTTCCCAAGGTCCATACACACTATATACCTACCTCTTTATAGTGCGCATCTTTAGGGATGAATTCAGCAAAGCATGTAGTGCAAGGGACTGCCTCCATACATTCCATTTCCTATTTTTTTGTCTTCTTTCCCTCCTATTAGCTTGCTTGGTAATTTAATAATGTCACACTGTGCCTGCCTTTTTTTGGGGGGGTGGGGGTTGAAATGTTATTTGATCTTTCCTGTGGCCTGCCAATAGTGTTAAGTACAGAGGGTCTGGCCAAACTAGCCCACATTATTGAGCCATTTGCCAATCAATGAAGTGCAGAGGGTTAGCTGTCCACCACCCCCCCCCAAAACCCCTAGTTATTGCCAATGGCCCATCAGAAGTGGGGGGATTGATGGGGGGGGTGAGTAATCTGTGAAGGGGAGCCTCTACTTTTCTGTGCAAATACTTTCCAGCCTCCAATTTTAGACAATGCTCTTGTTCCAAGATGTTGATTGTCTAATCTGCTTGCAATGTTTAGGTGCAAAGTGACTATTTTTTTTTTCTTGTTTCACTCCACAGTTCCCTTCCACGCCACAGGAATGGCAGACTGTGGCCTCCCACTTTGCCAGCCGTTGGGACTTTCCTAACTGCGGAGGGGCAATTGATGGGAAACACGTCCGCATCGTCCCACCGCCCAACTCGGGGTCCTACTATTATAATTATAAAGGGTTTAATAGTGTAGTGATGTTGGCGGTGGTGTCGGCAACATACGAGTTTATGTATGTGGACGTGGGGATGAACGGCCGGATATCGGATGGTGGGGCCATTACGCACACGGAGTTCTACTGGCGTCTCCAAAGTGGCAGTCTGTGCTTGCCACCTCCAGAGGAGAATGCCGAAGGACTCCCCTTCGTCTTTGTCGCAGATGAAGCGTTTGCGTTGACTCCCCATGTGATGAGGCCGTTCCCGATGAGGACCCTCACCCCGGACCAGAGGGTCTTCAACTACAGGCTGTCCAGAGCCAGAAGAGTTGTGGAGAACGCTTTTGGCATCCTGGCCAGCCGCTTCCGCCTGTTCCTGACGGCATTTAACTTGGCGGAATACAAACTGAACCACATAGTTCTTGCCTGTTGCATATTGCACAACTTCCTCAAAAGACATAACAGGAACTATGTGGTGCCCGTTGGCCCAGATGTGGAGGGCCCTCCAAATGCCGAACTCACAGCCCTTCGAGTGGCACGTCCAGGCTTGCCCCCTCTAAATGCCCGTGTGGTCCGGGACCAATATATGCAGTACTTTGTGGGTAGGGGGGCCATTGCTCTGCCTGACGATGTGTGAGAGGCATTTTTTAATAAATCTGATATTTTAACCAACCTATGATTTCATGTCATTTCAGTCTTCTTTTTAGCTTATTTTACTTTGACATTTTTTCCCTTTGCCTTCGACAGTGGGAATGCACTTTCTGGGCAAAAGGAGGTAACAGTCTCTTCTTCCCAAAAAGATTATTCTCATGTTGTGTGTTTGCTACCTAATCTTTGGTCTAGAGAAGGTTTGTACTGCATAACTGACACCCAAAATACTCCTTTTCATCACCAGGTCTGACATGTGTGTATTCTCCAAAATGCTGTGCTCCGTGTTTTCGTACAAAGCACTGTGGGTGTCATTTACATAAGTCAAATCCGCTATGCTCTACAAGTGCATTGAAAAAGTTCCCCGGGAAAGAAAATTGGAGTGCAAAGTGGATTTGCCTTTAGTAAATAACACCCATTGCCCCCCATATCCTTTTCATTTTACATACATAATGCATTGTGTTTTTTAAATAAGGAAGCCACACATTTAGAAAAATAAAAGTTTACTAGGAAAACATTCCCAAGTGCGTTTACAATCTTCACGCCAAAACTGACAACATCTTGGTTATTTACAACATTGTTTACAAACATTCCGCAATTGGTAAAACCAGGCATGGAGCAAAACAGAACCTAGGAACTTGGAAAGTTCAACTTTGTAAAGTGAAGACAAGATCAGACATGACTATATGTTCAAAGTGTGTTTGATCTTGCCTTCATCACATGGGGGGGTCACCCCCGAAAAGTGGAAATTTGGAACATGCACACAATTTGGGTCTGAAAATGGTCATTAGATGGGAAAACACATGCCTAGAAGCTTCAAAAGTGCCATTTTCCATCATGGGGATGAATGGACGTTTTTTGGGGGTGCAACCCCTTCACCACAACCACTTTCGTAGTTCGTAAAGTGTTTGCACCCCCAAAAAAACGTTGCCATTCATCCACCATGGTGGGAGCTAGCACATGTGGACACAATGTGTGCATGTTCCAAATTTCAGACAGTTTTTAAGTTGCAAATGTGTTCAGAAGCAGGCACAAATGTGTGTTAATTACTTGGTGCGTTTTCATATTTTTCCTAAAACATCAATGATGTTCTTCAATTTTTGTTGAACATCATTGATGTTTTGCTTTATGTAATCTAGATCTCGATTGCAGACCATTATCTCTCCGATGAGTACGTGGGCACTCTCTGTGGTAAAGTGCGATTTTTCTTCCACAACATCCACGTCACCTAAAAACCACAAACAAACAAAAATGGGGTGTTGGAAATGAGGCAGCCATACATGGATTAGCTTACCAGTAGCTGTGTTCTCCCACACTCACCTGTTGTGGTGACAATTTCTCCAAGTTCGATGATCTCTCCTTCCTCCTCCTCCTCCTCCTCTGCTTCTGCTCTTTCCCCTTTTTTGGGAGGTGTTGGTTTGGGGGTTTCCTCAGACGGCCCAAGTTTTCGCTCCCCTATGAGAATGTCCAAAAGGAAGATTTAGCAACACAAACTATTGAGGGCAGAAATAGGAAATGACAAACATTGCTTGAAAGTGACGGACACTATTTTAGTTTGGCCAGTTACAAATGTCAACTACATGAATGTAGTCACTTTGTAAAGGTGCTAAACTGACTAGCTTTTTGGTAGAAGTTTGTGTGATGGAGACCCCCCTCTAGTATCCACTGGAGCACATGTGTGGAAAAGGCTAATAAAAAGGGGGTTTGGGTGTCCCAGCACTAGTGCTCTCGAGTCCAGATGGGTAAACAGCTACTGGGTGACCTCTCCTTTACATTGAATAAATTGGCTTTACATTCTGGATGACATTTCTAGGGAGAACAAACTTCCTTTCCCCCAAAAAAACACCAAACATCGTATTATAAGTGGCCGCACGATCGAGGTTGCGTACGATCGAATGGACACACACACGACCATGACAGTGGCAGAAAGATCGAGGCTGAGTACGATCGAATGCACAGACGAACATGAAAGTGGCCATTTTGGAATGTACAACTTTGTAAAAATCAAACCACATGGAGCAGTATGCAAGCAAGAAATCAAACACAAAACACAACTACTTACTTTTTTGAAGAATTCTCTTGATCTTTCTGTACTGATCGGCCTCCCTCAGTTTCAGGTCTGACCAGCGTTTCCTCAGTTGCTCCTTGGATCGTTGTACCCCAAAATGATTGTACAGCCTTCTCACAACTTTAGACATGATCTTGGCCTTGCGGACATTGGGGTTGAGGTAAGGCCCATACTTCCCATCATAGTCGCTCCTCTTTAATATGTCCACCATCTCCAACATTTCTCCAAATGACATATTGGAGGCCTTGAATTTCAGGCTCCGGGATCGGGACGTTTCTGCCTCCGGACTTTCCTCGTCCTCCTCCTCGTTGGGGGGATATTTGGGGCGCACCTGCTGTGTCCCCGCCATGTGCTCTCCCCACTGCGCCGTAAAGAGAAGGGGTGGGGAATAGACGAGAAAGATCGTCAGGGGCGGGCGGAGTTTGACGCATGCGCACTGTATATAAAACGTCACACGCCTGTGTCGTAGCCACGATCTGGGAGACGAGGGGAGAGAAAGCTCACGCACGAGACGATCGCTACAAACGAAGGTACAATTTGACGTTGGTACATAACTAGCCTAGACTTATTAGAACTTGAGGCTTCTTTATGGAGAAGATTAGGAGAGTTTAGGCTGACATTATTTATATTGTTTTGTGTGGCGTTGTGTCTTGCAGAGGTGATGGATGCCTTCTACAACGTGAGCTTTCTCCCACACTTCATTGATAAATACCGGCAATTCCCCCTCTTATGGCAGGCAAAACACAGGGATTATAGCAACAGACCAAAGAGGTACGCAGCCCTGCTGAAACTGGTGGCATTTGTAAAGCCTACCCTGCCCATGGCAACCGTCGCAAACTTAAAAGTGAAGATCACCAACATGAAGACTACCTATTTCCGGGAGCGCAATAAGGTCCTGAAGTCACAAGCATCTGGAGCTGCAGCAGCTGATGTCCATGTCCCCACGCTCTGGTACTATGACAGGCTCCACTTTCTCAAAGACCAGGCTACTGTCAGGAAGTCACTCTCGACTCTTCCTTGCACGCGTCCTTCCACGCACGCCACCCTTGATGAGGATTCCGAGGACCAACCTGGGCCTTCCAGTCAGGAATATGTGCAGGTGCCCAGCTTGTTCCAGGTATAGTAGTTTTGGAACCAGTTTGTTGAATAATGAATGATGTTCAGTTAATTCAGGATCCCCAATTGCTTATTTCCTAACGTGATTGACATATCAACAGACAGTGGTGTGGGAGACATTTTTGGGAAGAATCTAAACTGCAGGGCTGAGAATTGTATGGTTTTGTATTTGAAAACATTTTGCAACAGTCACTAGATGAGAATTGTGTGTGTTTGATGAACAAATAACTGAAACTATGTCCCTTTTTCATACACAGGAAGACCTCAGCCAGGAGGTGGCTGTGGAAGGTGGCAGTCAGGAGGAGGCAGGGGGTAGTGGCAGCCAAGAGGGGGGTAGGCGTAGGAGCCTGACTGTCTCCCAAGTCTCTCCCCTCCGCCTTCCCTACAGAAGGGCGAAAAACATGGGGGAGGTGGGAGAGTCAGCGCTCCAGCTGATAAAAGATGCCTCAGCCTCCCTCTATGCCACACCCACCTACGAGGAGGCCTTTGCCTCCTTGGTTACAAGTAAATTTACGGGTATGGAGGCGGGGCAACGCAGCATGTGTGAGGAGGTCATCCTCAAAATACTAAATGAGGGGATGGCTGGGGAGATGACTCCCCTCACACATGTTTGCGAGAGTGACCTTGCTCCGCCTCCTCCTCCTCCTTCTGCCACCCCACCAGCACCAGCACCACGGCGTGGAAGGAAGCGTACAAGGAAGACAAGAGAGTGACAACCTGGACTCAGTCTGGTCTGAGAGAAGATGGAGCCTCTCGTAGTACCAGAGCCTGGGGACCTAGATGGCATCTGCTGCAGTTCCGGATGTTTTGGACTTCAGGACCAGATTGCGCTCCCTTATTATTTAGATAGGTAGTCTTCATGCCCCCAATTGTTTAAGTCTGTAAAATGATGGTTGCCATGGGTGTCCAAGGCTTTGCAAATTCCCCAAGTTTCACCATGGCTGCGTTCCTCTTTGGTCTGTTGCTGAGACCTAAATAAAGGTTTTTTTGATTTGAAATAATCATTGACTATTGTGTTTTACTTTTCTACAATGACAGTTTTTCTTTGAGTAGGCAGGTACATTTCACTAATCCTAGAATTAACAAGGGGCACCAACAACCAACAAACTCCTAGTAAATGTAAGCAAGAAATACAAATGTTAATAATGTGGTTTTGCTAAGTTGAGACATACAAACCCCCTCCAAAAAAAAAAAAATCTCCTTCAAATATGTATTCCCCAAAAAAAAAAAAAAAAAATCTGGGTAAAAAAATAAGAAAGATTGTATTACGATCTGAGTAAAAATAAACATGTAGTGTATAAATGCTGCAAAGTAATAAAGAAGTAAGTTTGTGAGAAGTGCGGGTGAATAGGAGCAGCTAAAAGATGTCATTCTTGTTGCATTGTAAAGAAAAAGAGAATGCGCTGCATTAAAGACATTTTAACATTGCAGCGTGACGAATGTGCTGTGTCGATTAGGAAAGGTAGTTTTACCTGACCGAGCGCTTCCGTCACAGAATTTCTTCTGAGCATGCGTAGCACTTTGTCCGTCGGACAAGCGTACACACGCTCGGATTTGGTGTGATCGGACCGGGTTGACGGGAAATCTTTCCAGCAGGAGATAAGACTTTGTCCGACGGACAAACCGACGAACACTGTCCGATGGTGCATACACACGGTCTGATTTTTCAACAACCTTGTCCGATCGGACCAAATTGATGAAAAAGTCCGACCGTGTGTATGGGGCTTTACATATTATATTAGATCACTACAGGGGACAGCAGGAGCCCCCATCCATACCCACCTGGGGGACAGCAGCAGCCGCCATCCATACCCACCTGGGGGACAGAAGCAGGCGCCACCCATACCCACCAGCCAGCGATACCTGCAGAAAACCTGAGGAAGAAGTGAAGATTGAGGTCAGTTGAGCTGCATTAGTGTGAAAGCAGCCTTAGGTCCCTTTCACACGATCAGTCCGATTGGGTCTGCCTGTTAATTTTTCGTGCGTCCGTGCGATCCGTCCCTTTGTGTCTGGGTGGAAAGGACTGGGAGGTGCATAAGAGCGGGCTGTGTCCGTGTCTGCTCTGCATATGTAGAGGGGACACAGCCTGTCATCCGCCCGCTACACTCATTGTGGCCCCCAACTGGTTACCAAGTCGCTAAAGTGACCCTCAGGTTAAAGTGTCATCTATGGGCTGTTTTTAGTACTAAAGTTTTTCTTCATTTCAACGGCACAACAAATGTTGGTTATCTATTCACTCAGCACAACCTCATCTTTATATTTTACCCCAAAATTGGCAAAGCATTGTATTTGTGTGTTTTAAACTTCCATTTAGCGTATTTTATTTACTGATTGACATCATCAATAATGTGACATAAAAAAATTGAAATCACCATTTTATTCTCCAGGGCCTCTGCTTTCAGAAAATATATGTTTGGGGTTTTATCTAATCTTCAGACACAAAATCTGCATTTTACCATGTGTGCAAAAATAATCCAAACCAGCTCTGGCAGTGAAAGGGTCAATGTGAGCTACATGGGATCACTCTGCTGTGGTCACACTCTAAACATTAGAGCTCCCCCTAGCTGCAGCCTGGTAATAACATCCCCATTGAATGTGCCTATGTAATGACGAAACGCGTCTGGGTAGGGCGTGCAGTGACGTCACAGTGTTTGTTTCAGGAAGGAAGAAGGGTTTTGAATCGATGCCGGCCGGCATCTTGCTGAAAATTGTTCAAACGTTCTTTTAAGCTTACGTTTTCACTGCAAATGTGAGTCCTATCTTCTTTTAAATAAAAAGTTTAAATTCACCATACAGTATCACACGATGGTCTGCTTTTATTCTTTTTATGTCATCATTTGGATGCACTGCTGAGTGCTGTGACCATTATTAAATCTACCACGCTGTGTCCTACCAGGAGTCTTTTGATACTGAGTGGCTAATCCCTGGATATCATCCCTGGAGGCGTGTGTCTCCTCTAAACGTCAGGATTTCTGCCTAGTGCTCAATCTGAGGGTAAGGAGCATATATATTGGTGGTGGCACCCTCTTTGATGTGGAGCACAGCGGTGTGGCATGAAGTATTATCTTTTCTTGATCGCATTTCACTGGAATAAGGATTTAGCAAACTAAGCAAACTCATTTTGTGGACTTTTCTAGTGACAATCTCGATCTGTACTAATTATCCACCAGAGTTTATATTTATTTATTCATCTATTCCATACTGTGTTCTCTCTGATATTGTAAATTGGATATTCATTGCTATTATTGGGTTATGGTGTTAAAACTTCCTGAAATACACCCACTGTGAATGCAAATGAGGTAGTTATCTCTATCCGGCATATCGGAATTTACTAATAGTTACCTCCCACTCTTTTCTTGCATGGTAATAACATTGCTAGGAGATCTATTCATTTATCCGCTACATACTTCCCATCTTTATATAAACGTCTCCTGACATTTAGGGGTCTAGTCATAAATAATTTACATAATAATTCACCCCAAAAAAATACATGTACATTCCTTCTGTGTGAATGAGGGGAAAATGGAGTTTAATTGGCTATTTGCTGGTTGAATAATTTCCATTGATTTAAAATAGAAAATACTACATTTGCCACTAGCTGGAGATAATTGCTATTATACTTAGCGCCATCTAAAGTCCAAACATAGTATTTCTCATTTTAAATCAATGGTTAGTCTAAAGCCCCATACACACGGTCGGACAATCCGCGGACCAGGTCCGTCGGACCATGTCCGTCATACTTTGTCCGATGTTGGTTTTGCGTACACACGGTCGGACAAAGTTGTCGGAAAATCCGATCATTCTGAACGTGGTGACGTTTGTTGCCTACGACGGGACTACGTAGAGGCTAGTAGCCAATAGCTTTGGTCTTGTAATGTGATCTGAGCATGCGTAGCACTTTGTCCGGTCGGACAACCGTACACACGATCGGATTTGGTGTGATCGGACCGGGTTGACGGCAAATCTTTCCAGCAGGAGATAAGACTTTGTCCGACGGACAAACCGACGAACACTGTCCGATGGTGCATACACACGGTCTGATTTTTCAACAACCTTGTCCGATCGGACCAAATTGATGAAAAAGTCCGACCGTGTGTATGGGGCTTAATAGTGTTGGCTTATTTAAGTTCTATCCTTCAGTGTGTACTGTACTGATAAGTGTATGAGTATGATCTCAGGTATTAGTATGAAGACATGTCTGATGAAGGAGACTAAGACGTCTATTTTTCAAAAAATTTATTGGACTAATGTGACAATCATTCATCCAGCTGTTACAATTTCTGCCTGTGATTTAACACAGTGATTTCCTATGATCATCAGCTCCATCTAGTGGCCACAATCAGGTATTTTTCCTGAAAAAAATCTCAATTAGTGCAATACTGCATTACGGTCTGCATTGGAGTCAAGGAGATCAGTGTTTGAAATAAAATATGGCCAATATTCATCATGGCTGGACGAATGCCGGTCATAACCGTTCAACAATTTTTTTTTAAATAGACCTCTAAGTGTTTGTGAAATCTTCCACCACAAAATGTACTCAGTCAATGAGAGGTAATGACTCCATTTTTATTTTTCTACTGCTATCAATGGCCAATACGGTACAACACTTCATCCATGTCTTTGGTGATCTCTGATCTCCTTATCAACTGTTTCTTACATGATGAAGATCAGCCATGGAGTATATCTGAGGTGTATATCAGGGTGTGCTTCTTCCCCACAGGAGAGCTGTGATGTCCAGCAACATTCATATAGAAGACATTTCCCGCACTCAAGACACTAATACACCTCGAGGGTTGTGTGAGATCCCTGATGTACAGGAAGACAGAACTTCAGTGAGGAACAATTCCCTCACTCAGGACAGGAAAGTGGCTTCTCCCCCGTGTGAGATCTCTGATGTCTGGAAAGATGGGACTTAGCTGAAAAACATTTCCCACACTCAGGGCAGGAATACGGCTTCTGCCCCGTGTGAGATCTCTTATGTCTGGAAAGATTGGACTTATCTGAAAAACATTTCCCGCACTCAGGACAGGAATACGGCTTCTGCCCTGTGTGAGATCTCTCATGTCTGGAAAGACTGGACTTCATTGAAAAACATTTCCCGCACTCAGGACAGGAATACGGCTTATGCCCTGTGTGAGATCTCTTATGTCTGGAAAGACTGGACTTATCTGAAAAACATTTCCCGCACTCAGGACAGGAATACGGCTTCTCCCCTGTGTAAGATCTCTGATGTTTGTAAAGATTGCACTCCAGCGAAAAACATTTCCCGCACTCCGGAGAGGAATGCGGCTTCTCCCCTGTGTGAGATCTCTGATGTCTGGAAAGATGGGACTTAGCTGAAAAACATTTGCCACACTCAGGGCAGGAATACGGCTTCTGCCCCGTGTGAGATCTCTTATGTCTGGAAAGATTGGACTTATCTGAAAAACATTTCCCGCACTCAGGACAGGAATACGGCTTCTTCCCTGTGTGAGATCTCTTATGTCTGGAAAGACTGGACTTCATTGAAAAACATTTCCCACACACAGGACAGGAATACGGCTTATGCCCCGTGTGAGATCTATTATGTCTGGAAAGACTGGACTTATCTGAAAAACATTTCCCGCACTCAGGACAGGAATACGGCTTCTCCCCTGTGTAAGATCTCTGGTGTCTGGAAAGATGGGACTTAGCTGAAAAACATTTGCCGCACTCAGGGCAGGAATACGGCTTCTGCCCCGTGTGAGATCTCTTATGTCTGGAAAGATTGGACTTATCTGAAAAACATTTCCCGCACTCAGGACAGGAATACGGCTTCTGTCCTGTGTGAGATCTCTTATGTCTGGAAAGACTGGACTTCATTGAAAAACATTTCCTGCACGCAGGACAGGAATACGGCTTATCCCCCGTGTGAGATCTCTTATGTCTGGAAAGACTGGACTTATCTGAAAAACATTTCCCGCACTCTGGAGAGGAATACGGCTTCTCCCCTGTGTGAGATCTCTGATGTGTGTAAAGTTGGGACTTCTCTGAAAAACATTTCCCGCACTCAGGACAGGAATAGGGTTTCTCTCCTGTGTGAGTTATTTTATGCCTATTAAGATGGGATTTAGTATGGAAACATGTTCCACACTCGGTACAGGAATATGGTTTCTCACCTGTGTGAAATCTTTTATGCCCATTAAGTTCAGATTTAAAACAGAAACACTTCCCGCACTCAGGACAGGAATACGGCTTTTCTCCTGTGTGAGATCTCTGATGTGTGTAAAGATTGGATTTATTTGAAAACGATTTCCCGCACTCAGGACAGGAATATGGCTTCTCCCCTGTGTGAGATCTCTGATGTGTGAAAAGACTGGACTTCTGTGAAAAACATTTCTCGCACTCAGGACAGGAATACGGCTTCTCTCCTGTGTGAGATCTTATATGCACATTAAGATTGGATTTAAAACGGAAACACTTCCCGCACTCAGTACAGGAAAAGCTCTTCTCTGTTGGAAGGACGGCACCGTCCCTCACAGTCTGAGGTTCCTCAGGATAAGAGGAATACGATGGTCTATCTACACTGTGTGGTGCCGGATGGACATTTGAGGTAGTCGGGTTTTCTCCTGGACTATACTGTGTGATGTCCTCATCTTCTACTTTACAGTCTGGAGACAAAGTGAGACAATCCTCTGAGGTTTTCCTCATCTCCCATCCATCTACTAAAATAGAAATAAAAAGATTATTACTAGACATGAGCAGATTGGTTCCCTTAAACCAGGACTCCGCCCACATCAGGCAGCTTTGTCTCTGAGGATCTTACAATTCCCCCCTCAAGGTAACTAGTAAATGGGTCCTCTGTAGGGCGGCAACTAATGATTATTTTCAGAATTGATTAGTTGGCCGATTATTGTTTTAATTAATTGGATAAAAACCTCAAAAAAGGTTGGTGTATAATTTAGTTAATATTCTTGAATATCTATATACAGCGGTAAATTTAAATATCCAGATATATAGTTGGATATTTAATCCACTCTGAGAATAACAGACAGATAGATGTATTATTAGAGGGAGAATCTGCTACATATCAAAATCAGAGATCAACATTATTAAAAGGTAAAAAAGGGGTAAATCGCTATTTTGCAGATGATCAGACAGGAGTGTAATATAATATGATGGATGACAGACTCCCTTGTCATAGACAGGTAGGTGGGTACAAGCTCCCTGCACCTGATGTCACTTATGCTGGCCGTACACAAACTCATTTTTCTTTCAAAAAAACATTCATCCAATTTTCTAACCATTAGTGGGGTCAAATCAGCATTCATTTTCCACCACAGTGATGGGAAAATTTGAAGTAGCAGAACAGAAAACTTTTCTCCATCAAACACATTTTCACATCGTGTATGTGGTTTTTGCTCAGAAGTTACATTCATTTTATAATAGAATGTTAAAAGCAAGTGGAGTTTTCGAACTACACTCGTCCATTCATCGAATGTACAAATAATTTTCATACAAATATTTGTATAAATATTCTCGTCCAAAAATCGATCCGTGTATGGCCAGCATAGGACATTTAGAAGCAGCAGCATGATTTTTTTTAATCATCTGTTATGCGAAGGATAAAAAAAAAAGTATTTTATGACAGCAGATAATCATAAGGGATTCATTTATACTGTGAAATAGTGAAAGTAATATATCTTATATCATATATATAATAATAAATATACCCAGAAGTAGAATATATGGAGATTTTACTTGGGAGTCACACATGAATATATATGGAGGTTAGTGGGGGGAGGGAGGACTTTTATGTTAAAGTAATACTGAAAGCTGAGACTTTTTTTCATGGATATAATAATTGTACTATATAATGCACATTTTATGCAATTGTGCATAAAAATAATGCACAATACTAGTAAACTTTTACTTTATATAATAGTAATGCCTTCTATCACCTCCAGTCTATTAGCCTCCACCTTCTCTGGGGTCAGATGTTGATCTTACCTGCACAGAGACCATAAAGTCATTGTAAATGTTGAGTTTCTTTTTTAAACAAACTTGTCATACTTACCTCTAGGGATGCACAGAAATTTTGGCGGCCGGAAAAAAAAAACTGCCGAAAAATTTTGTTTTCGGCACATTGCCGAAAACAAAATTTTGCTGATAATGGAGTGGTAAATGGGGCCACCCATTGTGGGGGTGTCATCCTGGAGTGCCCCAGTCCTCTCCTCCCCTCCCTCCCACAGAGCTGCGATCTCCGTGTGTCTCAGAGCTGAATTGCCCGCGTAACAGTACCAATGTCCCGCCTCTTGTGATAGAAGGCACACTGATCCAATGGTGGGGCATTGAATCTGTGACGTGATCACAGGAGGTGGGACATTGTTACTGTGACCCCGGCAATTCAAATATAGCTCCATGACACACGGATATTGCCGCTTTCATCTGGGCACTGGCAGGCTGCATGCCGGGCACTGGTGAGGTTGCATTGATCTCCTGCATCATGTCTGCAGTCTTTGACCATCTCCTGTATCATGTTCACAGTCTCTGACCATGTCCTGTATCATGTTCGCAGTCTCTGACCATCTCCTGTACTGTCTGCAGTCTCTGACCATCTCCTGTATCATGTCTGCATTCTCTGACCATCTCCTGTATCATGTCTGCATTCTCTGACCATGCCCTGTATCATGTCTGCAGTCTCTGACCATCTCCTGTATCATGTCTGCAGTCTCTGACCATCTTCTGTATCCTGTTCACCGTCTCTGACCATGTCCTGTATCATGTTCGCAGTCTCTGACCATCTCCTGAACTATGTCTGCAGTCTCTGACCATCTCCTGAACTATGTCTGCAGTCTCTGACCATCTCCTGAACTATGTCTGCAGTCTCTGACCATCTCCTGTACTATGCCTGCAGTCTCTGACCATCTCCTGTATCATGTCTGCAGTCTCTGACCATCTCCTGTATCATGTTCACAGTCTCTGACCATCTCCTGTATCATGTTCCCAGTCTCTGATCATCTCCTGTATCATGTCTGCAGTCTCTGACCATCTCCTGTATCATGTTCACAGTCTCTGACCATCTCCTGTATCATGTTCCCAGTCTCTGATCATCTCCTGTATCATGTCTGCAGTCTCTGACCATGTCCTGTATCATGTCTGCAGTTTCTGACCATCTCCTGTATCATGTCTGCAGTCTCTGACCATCTCCCGTTCTATGCCTGCAGTCTCTGACCATCTCCTGTATCATGTCTGCAGTCTCTGGCCATCTTCTGTATCATGTCTGCAGTCTCTGACCATCTCCTGAACTATGTCTGCAGTCTCTGACCATCTCCTGTACTATTCCTGCAGACTCTGACCATCTCTTGTATCATGTCTGCAGTCTCTGACCATCTTCTGTATCATGTTCACAGTCTCTGACCATGTCCTGTATCATGTTCCCAGTCTCTTACCATCTCCTGCATCATGTCTGCAGTCTCTGACCATCTCCTGTATCATGTCTGCAGTCTCTGACAATCTCCTGTATCATGTCTGCAGTTTCTGGCCATCTCCTGAACTATTTCTGCAGTCTCTGACCATCTCTTGTATCATGTCTGCAGTCTCTGACCATCTCCTGTATCATGTCTGCAGTCTCTGACCATCTCCTGTATCATGTCTGCAGTTTCTGACCATCTCCTGTATCATGTCTGCAGTTTCTGACCATCTCCTGTATCATGTCTGCAGTTTCTGACCATCTCCTGTATCATGTCTGCAGTCTCTGACCATCTCCTGTATCATGTCTGCAGTTTCTGACCATCTCCTGTATCATGTCTGCAGTCTCGGACCATCTCTTGTATCATGTCTGTAGTCTCTGACCATCTCCTGTATCATGTCTGCAGTTTCTGACCATGTCCTGTATCATGTCTGCAGTCTCTGACTATCTCCTGTATCATGTCTGCTAGAGGTGCACCAAATGGATATTTTGCTAATACTATAGCAGTGTGTTTAAGTAAGAGATTGCAGACATGATACAAGAGATGTCAGATACTGAGGACATGCTACAGGAGATGGATAGAGACTGGGGACATGATACAGGAGATGGGTAGAGACTGTGGACATGATACAGGAGATGATTAGACTGGGGACATGATACAAGAGATGGTAAGAGACTGGGGACATTATACAAGAGATGGTTAGAGACTACAGGCATGATACAAGAGATGGTTAGAGACTGCAGACATGATACAAGCGATGGTTATATAAAAATGGTGGTTGTACATACCAAAAATTACAGTTTTTAAAAAGTATTTATATTTGTATCGGTTTTCGGCGTAGTGCATCCTTCATTTTCGGCACCAAAATTTCCATTCAGTGCACCCCTACTTACCTCCTCCGTGTAATGGTTTTGCACAGAGCAGCATTCTCCTCTTCTAGATCCCCCCAGGGACTTCTGGCACCTCCTGCCTTCAGATGTCCCCTATAGGAAGGCGCAAAGTATAGTATAGAGTTCTCCTATAGGTAGCTAAAAAGTATAATATAGAGTTTTCATATAGGAAGACACAAAAGTATAGTAAAGTGTTCCCCTATAGGAAGCTACAAAGTATATTATAGAGTTCCCCTATAGGAAGCCGCAAAGTATAGCATAGAGTTCCCCTATAGGAAACCACAAAGTATAGTATAGAGCAGCCCTCAAATTTTTCCACTCGCCTACTCGAATTTTGCGGGTGGAAAATGAGGGCTGGCGAGGAGCTGTGCTGCCTGGGAGTCGGGGGCGACCACCGCCGCCGGGCAGAGTAGATTGTGAGCCGTTCTCCCGGTGGAAGAGTGCATGGAGTAAGAGGAGAGCCGCGGGATCACTGATCGGTAAAGCACGCCGTAACAGCTGACATTAAAACTGTCTCCGCTCTGCTCACTCTCACACAGCCCCGCCTCCTCCTAACCCCATGCTTAGTTAGGGGTTAGGAGGAGGCGGGACTGTGTGAGAGTGAGCAGAGTGGAGACAGTTTCAGTGATCCCGTGGCTCACATCTAATTCGTCATGATCCGTCCGCCATGGCAAGGCTGCAATGAGGGGCATGGTGATGCTACAATTGGGGGCACGGTGATGCTGCAATTTAGGGAACAGTGATGCTGCAATTTGGGGCACAGTGAGGCTACAATGGGGGGCACAGTGATGCGGCAATGGGGGCACAGTGATGCTGCAATTTGGGGCACAGTGATGCTGCAATTTGGGGCACAGTGATGCTGCAATGGGGGCACATTGATGCTGCAATAAGGGCACGGTGATGCTGCAATGGGGGCCCGGTGATGCTGCAATTTGGGGCATGGTGAAACTGCAATTTGGGGCACGTGATGCTGCAATTTGGGGCATGGTGATGTTGCAATGGGGGCACGGTGATTCTGCAATTTGGGGTACGGTGATGCTGCAATAGGGGCATGGTGATGCTGCAATTTGGGGCACGGTGATGCTGCAATTTGGGGCACAGCGATGCTGCAATTTGGGGCACAGCGATGCTGCAATTTGGAACACAGTGATGCTGCAATGGGGGTACAGTGATGCTGCAATTTGGGGCACGGTGAGGCTGCAATGGGGGCACAGTGATGCTGAAATTTGGGGCACAGTAAGGCTGCAATTTGGCCACAGTGAGGCTGCAATTTGGGCCACAGTGAGGCTGCAATTTGGGCCACAGTGAGGCTGCGCACGGTGAGGCTGCAATATGGGGCACGGTGAGGCTGCAATGGGGGCACGGTGAGGCTGCAATGATGGGCATGGTGAGGCTGCAATGATGGGCACAGGTTACGCTGCAATGAGATCATTTATGATGGCGTGATTAGGGGTAAGGGTTGGGTGGGGCAATTGGTGGCAAGTAACCCTTGAGACCCGGCTAGTAGCTCAGGTCTTGAAATTTTGAGCCCTGGTATAGAGATTTCCTATAAGAAGCTACAAAGTATAGTATAGAGTTCCCCTATAGGAAGCCGCAAAGTATAGTATAGAGTTCCCCTATAGGAAGCCACAAAGAATAGTATAGAGTTCTCCTACTGGAAGATAACATAAACTTCTGCCTTTAGAATCACTTGCTTCCTTCTCTTGCCCAGGACTACATGTTCCAGGAGGCATTGCTCCTCACACATTTAAGTTCTCAGACATTTACTGACATATATGGATGGTGTACAGAGCTGTATTTTCTGATGTGTAAATAAATAATGCATTCTGTATGCAGGCCAATTAATCGACTGACCAACTAATCGATTATGAAAAAAGTTTACAACCATTTTCATAATTGCATATCATCGATTAGTTGTTTCAGCCCAACATCTCTGAATCTCTAACAGATAATTTCTTTATTCATAGACCTTAGTCAGAGAGTGTGGAAACAACGAGAACTGTCTTTTATAGGAGTGACAGTGATGAGGGGATTATAGGACGAGTGTCGTGATCACAGGAGGTGGGACATTGTTACTGTGACCCCGGCAATTCAAATATAGCTCCATGACACACGGATATTGCCGCTTTCATCTGGGCACTGGCAGGCTGCATGCCGGGCACTGGTGAGGTTGCATTGATCTCCTGCATCATGTCTGCAGTCTTTGACCATCTCCTGTATCATGTTCACAGTCTCTGACCATGTCCTGTATCATGTTCGCAGTCTCTGACCATCTCCTGTACTGTCTGCAGTCTCTGACCATCTCCTGTATCATGTCTGCATTCTCTGACCATCTCCTGTATCATGTCTGCAGTCTCTGACCATGCCCTGTATCATGTCTGCTTCTGTAGCTGGATGACTCCACTATGGTGTCCTGGTACAGATCTTTGTGTTCTTTTAGAGACTCCTCCATCACCCCATCCTCATCATCCTCCTCTTTTATCTCTTCTTTAACCTCAACTTTAGAATCTCTCAGGTTTCCACTCTGAATATAGAATAAAAATGACATCAATGGTAACAATTCAGATAATGTACAGATCCTAATGATACTATCAGTGATTGTCAATCATCTACCTGATGATGGTGGGGGATGGTGTGACCTTCCTGTGTGGAATCCCGGGAATACAGAGGACGGGGACATCTCTCTGGTGGGTTCCCATTACTGGATCCATCTGTAGGAAACACACACACTGACTGAATACATTGTTTCTATGTGTTTATCAGATGATGGGGGATCTAGGTGGAGCCTCCGTACTGCTCTCTTCTTTACAATAAAGTCTCCTCTTACCCGGTGATGTGAGGGGCGGCTGATTGTCCATCATGACGTCCTTGTAGAGATCCTTGTGTCCTTCTAAATACTCCCACTCCTCCATGGAGAAATAGACAGTGACATCCTGACACCTTATAGGAACCTGACACACACAATGATACAGTCACCATCCAGACACATCCCTTGTCTGTTACTGGATAATGTCCCAGAATTCCCAGCACCGCTCACCTCTCCTGTCAGCAGCTCCATCATCTTCTTGGTGACTTCTAGAATCTTCTGCATGTTGTGTCTCTCAGGTTTTAGGGAGTCACATGGAGGCACTGTGATGGTCATATGATCACCTGACTTCACAAGAGAAAATCTCTGTATTGAGGAACCAATAGGAAGATCATGTTAGAATCCCAGAATCCTCCTCACCTCCCCGGTCAGGTCTGTGTTTTATTAATAGAGATAAGAGTGACGTCATGTGACCTCCCAGAATCCTCCTCACCTCTCCGGTCAGCAGGTAGATGATCTCCAGGGTGAGGTTTAGTATCTTCTCAGTCATGTGACTCCGGTCCTCCTCCATCCTCATTGGTGCCGTCATTTGATCTATACAGGTCTCCTTGTAGACGGATAACTTTGGGAAATGAAAGTAAGAATTATTTGGATGGTGTTGGTCACACAATAATAGGATGTGGATGTGAGGGGGGTAATAGGAGGGTTGCTGTACATTTAACAACTACTCCCCCATGGGAACAGATTTAGTTTGGACTGTTTGCTACATTTTTGAGGTTCGGGACCCTCTTGGCTGCCGGATCAGATATTCCCTTTCCTCTGTTGGGTTTGTTTAGTTTCTGAACTGGATTTGTTTAGTTTTAGACCTGCAGACAAGGAATGATAAATACGATCCTTCCTTTGACCTTTTTGTTCTGAGGCAGTGCTGTGAGGACAATGTCGGGTCATCATGATGTCCAGGAAGGGGAACTTGCTGACTTTTGTCCGGAGTTGTCGGCTAATCAGGATAATTGGCAGAACTCCGGCTGCAAGGCTCCAATCTCCGGCAGCCTGCTGACTGATCGGAGTGATGTCACTGTCACTATCTGCAGTAAGAGAAGGGATCGGATTGGATAGCAGGGAGATCCTGCTGGTGGACTACAGAACTGTGGGGGAGGAGTCGGTTTGGTTCTCTCCAATAGCAACCCATCTGCCATTTATGCTGATTATGAAGATTTTAACATGTAAGTGTACTATTTGTTTTTATGGAATAAATGACTTCATCATTCTAATGAGGATCTCGCGCTGTCATTTCTTTGTTGTTTGAGCTCCTTGGATCTTCCGGGATCTTTATCTGACAAGCTGCAGGACCCTTGTATGTTGGAATGAACATTTGTCCTCATCATGCTGTTACCATAGACTGCTGTCTGTTGGGCTGGACCTTGTAGTGCACATTACTGGTGTGTGATTTTTATTTCAGTGCTGGTAGGAGGACAGCAGGGGGAGGGGTTTGTTCTCTTGGTCTATTTTGTATCCTACAACATATTTCTAGAACGGTGAAATGGTGAGGTGAAGGCTTCCTTCACTTGCTGGCAGAAGGTCTTTAAAAGAGAAGTATGATTTTTTTTTACTTTCAGATTCATACTTACCTAGGTGGATGCAGCATCGGTCCCCCGGCACCTCTTCACTGAGAACCGATCGATCTAACGTCTGCGATGGCTCGGTTCTCACAGCTCTGGCCCCCGCGCTCACTGGAGCTGTGGAGGGGCGGGGAGTGCCTGTCTCAGTCTCTTAGTGGCTCGCTGAGAGGCTGAGATGGCCATCAGTCCCGGCACCTGGCAGATCCAGACTTCATTGTCGTGATGATGCGGTGCCTTGACTTATTCCAGTGATGTCACCAGAGAGCCGACTTCAGCCCGATCTCTGCTGAAAACAGGTCACAAGAGTGCAAAACGAATTGCACTCCTGTAACCCATAGGAGAAGCCCAGCCAAGCGATCTCAGGCTGGACTTCTCCATTAAGGAGGTCAGAAAAGTATGTGCAGGTGGGGT
Organism: Lithobates sylvaticus; assembly: GCA_028564925.1. Taxonomy (NCBI): domain Eukaryota; kingdom Metazoa; phylum Chordata; class Amphibia; order Anura; family Ranidae; genus Lithobates; species Lithobates sylvaticus. Next base: position 559,151,928 of record CM053028.1, on the reverse strand, counting down.
GAGAGGACCATCAGAGACCAACAGCCTGTGCAGTGTAATAATTGTCCTTTGTAGGCCATGTATGGTCAGGATGGTCATTGTCTTGTCTATTTATTGTCAGTGATGTTTGTTTAGAGGAACATATTACTAGAATTTATCTCCAAAATTAAGAGAATGTTCCGGCCCGTAAGTGGGGAAATGTTCTGCCCCTGAAGGGGTTATTCTACATTTCCACACTATATATGTGTGTATCATCATCTGCTGGAGATAAAAGACATCACAGTGACTATGGAGGAAGAGGATGGACATGACGGGGGGGGGGGGGGGGTTACTGGGTGTAAATAAAAGATAAGATCTTATTACCTCGTCTGCTGCCACTTCCAGCAATGTCTTCTCTCTACTTCCTCCCGACTCACCTCTCACCCGGAACTTCCTGTGTGTACCTGACATCACTTCCTGTCTGTATTCCATAGAGACTTCCTGTCCGGGTAGAAGTAAGATCACCATCAGAGGAACTCTCAGAGGAACTGCAGCCCCAAGAAACATCTCATAATAACCATTCCTGTATAACAGGGCAAAGTTAAAAACATAACTCCCAACACGACTTCTCAAACAGCTTACAGTGTCTTCATTTCTATACTTGAAATAGCCGTGTTCACACTATGACACGTTTTATGAGCTGCAGTTCCTCTGAGCTCCACAAGGTGGTGATCTCACATCTACCCAGTAAAAAAGTTTCTATGGAATACAGACAGGAAGTGATGTCGGATACAGACAGGAAGTGATGTCAGGTAAAGACGGCATTCCATTTGGAAGGACGTAGAGAGAAGACACTGCTGGATCTTGAGGCAGAGGAGGTAATATAGGATCAGTTGATGATTAATATATCTTCCTTCTAAAGCTGGCCATACATGGTTCAGTTTTATAGTTTAGACAGCGAGATGAGAAAAAAAAACTGAAGTGATTCTCCCATCCACACATTAGAGGGGGATGGGGGAATCCTCCCCGCTGCACTATTGTATTCTGACAATGGGGGGCGCTCCTCTGCTCTCAGAATACACAGATCAGCGATGAAGCTATGACATCACACTGACCTTACAGCTCCTCCTCCCCAATGTCCCTCCATCCACAGTCTATATGTCCTATGACATCACACTGACCTCACAGCCCCTCCTCCCAATGTCCCTCCATTCAGAGTCTATATGTCCAATGACATCAGACTGACCTCACAGCTCCTCCTCCCCAATGTCCCTCCATCCAGAGTCTATATGTCCTATGACATCACACTGACCTCACAGCTCCTCCTCCCAATGTCCCTCCATCCAGAGTCTATATGTCCTATGACATCACACTGACCTCACAGATCCTCCTCCCCAATGTCCCTCCATCCAGAGTCTATATAACCTATGACATCACACTGACCTCACAGCCCCTCCTCCCAATGTCCCTCCATTCAGAGTCTATATGTCCAATGACATCACACTGACCTCACAGCTCCTCCTCCCCAATGTCCCTCCATCCAGAGTCTATATGTCCTATGACATCACACTGACCTCACGGCTCCTCCTCACCAATGTCCCTCAATCCAGTTTTTTTTTTTTTTTTTTTACTCTGATGTTCTTATTCCCCATACACACGATCATAAATTCCGTCAGAAAAAAACTTGGATGTTTTTTCTGATGGAATTCCGCTCAAGCTTGCCTAGCATACACACAGTCACACAAAAGTTCTCTGAACTTTTGACTATTAAGAACGCGGTGACGTACAAAACTACAACGAGCCGAGAAAGTTCAATGCTTCTGAGCATGCATCAAATTGTTTCCGAGCATGCGTGATTTTTTGCGCATCCAAATTGCATACAGACGAGGGGCATTTTCAAATAGAAACTTTTTCCGACTGAAAAAATAGAGAACATGCTCTTAATCTTTTGCTGGCTGGAATTCTGACAGCAAAAGTCTGATGGAGCATACACACGGTCAGAATTTCTGACCAAAAGCTCACATCCGACTTTTGCTGGCAGAATTTCTGATCGTGTATACGGGGCATTAGGATGTGGGCGGACCCTTGGCATCCTTACTAGCAAAGTGGGACTGTTAGTCCTGCATTGTATATAATGACGTCAGAATGCCTGCAACAAGCTTTTATCCTGCATAGTGTAGGGGCCCTGTGTGGGTAAATCATATCTCAGTATTAAAGTTGGGCTTTAACCGGTTCCCGACCGGCGCACGACGATATACGTCGGCAGAATGGCACGGACAGGCAGGAGGGCGTACATATAAGTCCCTCCTTAATGCCGTCCCGGCCCCGGGAGCGGCGCGCTCCCGCGCCGGTCGAGACCCCCGTGAGGCCGGTCGCGGGTCCCGCGGACTCGATCGCAGCGGGGACACCCGCGATCGTCTCATAGGAAGGCTGAACGGGAAGATGCGGAAATACACAGCATCTCCCCATTCTGCCTAGCATCTAGTGACGCCGATCTCTGCTCCCTGTGATTGGAGCAGAGATCAGCATTCACTAGCTGACAGCCACGCCCCCCCCACAGTAAGAAACACACCCCTAGGCATACTTAACCCCTACACTGCCCCCTTGTGGTTAACCCCTTCACTGCCGGTGTCATTTATACAGGAATCAATGCATTTAAATAGCATTGATTGCTGTATAAATGACAATGGTCCCAAAAATTTGTCAAAAATGTCCGATGTGTCCGCCATAATGTCGCAGTCACAATAAAAAATCGCTGATCGCCGCCATTACTAATAAAAAAAAATTATTAATAAAAATGCTATAAAACTATCCCCTATCTTGTAAACGCTATAACTTCTGCGCAAACCAATCAATAATCGCTTATTGCGATTTTTTTTACCAAAAATATGTAGAAGAATACGTATCGGCCTAAACTGAGGAAAAAAAAATAATTTTTTATATATTTTGGGGGGATATTTATTATAGCAAAAAATAAAAAAGAATGCGTTTTTTTTTTTTTTCAAAATTGTCGCTCTTTTTTGCTTATAGCACAAAAAATAAAAAACCGCAGGGGCGATCAAATACCACCAAAAGAAAACTCTATTTGTGGGAAAAAAAAAAAAAGACACGTCGCACGACCGCGCAATTGTCAGTTAAAGCGACGCAGTGCCCAATCGCAAAAAGGAGCCTGGTCCTTTAGCTGCAAATTGGTCCGGTCTGAAAGTGGTTAATAAAATGGAGACCTGAATGGTGAGGTGAGGAGGATTCTGGGAATATCATTTGATTTTACTATTTGTGTTCAGATCTAGAGTTTTCCTCCTGTGAAGTCTGGAGATCATATGACCATCACATTGCCTCCACCTCCCTCCCTGATAGAATAGAGAAATACAAAGAAGATTCTAGAAGTCACCAGAGAGATGATGGAGGAGAGGTGAGCGGTGCTGAGAATTCTGGGACATTATCCAGTAACAGACAAGGGATGTGTCTGGGTGGTGACTGTATCATTGTGTGTGTCAGGTTCCTATAAGGTGTCAGGATGTCACTGTCTATTTCTCCATGGAGGAGTGGGAGTATTTAGAAGGACACAAGGATCTCTACAAGGACGTCATGATGGACAATCAGCCGCCCCTCACATCACCGGGTAAGAGGAGACTTTATTGTAAAGGAGAGAGCAGTACGGAGGCTCCACCTAGATCCCCCATCATCTGATAAACACATAGAAACAATGTATTCAGTCAGTGTGTGTGTTTCCTACAGATGGATCCAGTAATGGGAACCCACCAGAGAGATGTCCCCATCCTCTGTATTCCCGGGATTCCACACAGGAAGGTCCCACCATCCCCCACCATCATCAGGTAGATGAGGAACAATCACTGATAGTATCATTAGGATCTGTACATTATCTGCATTGTTACCATTGATGTCATTTTTATTATATATTCAGAGTGGAAACCTGAGAGAGTCTAAAGTTGAAGTTAAAGAAGAGATAAAAGAGGAGGATGATGAGGATGGGGTGATGGAGGAGTCAGAGTCTCTAAAAGAACACAAAGATCTGTACCAGGACACCATGGTGGAGTCATCCAGCTACAGAAACCCACCAGAGAGATGTCCCCGTCCTCTGTATTCCACACAGGAAGGTCACACCATCCCCCACCATCATCAGGTAGATGATTGACAATTATTGGTAGTTCTGATTTATACACAGCATGATTGTTACAATGAATGTTTTATTATATATTCAGAGTGGAAACCTCGGGGATGATAATATTGATGTTAAAGAAGAGTATAAAGAGGAGGATGAGGAGTATGGAGTGATGGAGGAGTTTTCAGAAGGACACAAGGATATGATGGAGCCACCAAATACCAGGAACCCACCAGAGAGATGTCCCCGTCTTCTGTATTCCCGGGATTCCACACAGGAAGATCACACCATCCCCCACTGTTACAAGGTTGGTGGGATGGAGGATATAAAACACACTTATAGAGACAATATGTGGATTTTTTATGTGATGTCACAATAATAAATCTTATATCTTACAGATGATATTCTCTCTCATTTTCTTGGTTTAGAGTGGAGATCCAATCGATATAGAATTTGAGGTTATATCAGAAGAAGAAGAAGAGAGGTATGTGAGGGATGATCAGCAGTCTATGGAGGAGGATGGAATAACGGGGACATTTATAGAGGAGGACACTCCTACAGAGATCAGCACAGGTGGGTCATTAACACTAAATACATTCCTCCACCTATACTGCTCACTGATTGGTCCAGAGTAGGGCGGGGACTGGGTGATATCAGCCTGTAATCCCCTGGTCACTTTCCTGAGCTGTGTTCCCCGTCCTGTATTCCTGTATTTCTCTCGGATAATCTTCCTTCTCTGTGCTGCAGACACAATTTATGTATCTAGACTGGATTTATGGAGATTCTGGGGTTCAGCTGGTGGCAAAATGTTCATTTTCACCATAGATGTTACTAGACCTTTGCTGGGGGAGCACATTGCAGGGGCTTCTTTCTCTAAGTGATTCTACAAGTGATTTGCACTTCAATCTCTGCTCTTCAGTGATTGCACGAAGCAAACAAATATAACAAACTGCACTGCAAAGCACCAAACAGACTTCAGATGACCCGTCTCTCTATTCATGTCTCCTTCCACTCTGTAACATGCGCTCTCTACCACTCCTTCTGACACTTGTGTCCTCTCTTCCCAAACTCTCTTACCTTCACCCCTCTTCTCCACCCCCCTGCTTATATATATCACCCCCTTCTGTCCTCTCCCTATTACTGCTCCTGCCAACTCTTGCTCATTCTACATCCATATACTGATAAAACCTCCAGTACTCAGAGACACGCCCCTTCATACAAATCACATTCCCACATTACCTCCCCCACCCTCCTGCTTCTCCTAACCTCTGGTGACACATCCCCCAAACCCTGGGCCTCCATCATCTGTCTTTGCCCAACGCTCCCATCCCCCTACACCCTCTGGCAGCAACCTTCAGAAATTAGTCTCTATTTCTCTTCTTTCCAAAACCAGCCCCCTCTTCTCCTATGCCCTTTGGAACGCCCACTTTGTCTGTAACAAACTCACCGCCCTCCACGACCTCTTTATCACAAATTCCTTAACCTTCTTGCCGATACTGAAACCTGGCTTCATGAAGTGAAACACTAGGATACCTGTCTCTGAGAAACAGGAAATCATATAATGTATTACAATTCCTTTGTTTAACCACCTATAATCAAAATTACAGTATGGATGGACTAGATGTAATCATAATCCAAAGAAAATGACATTCATGAAAGTAAATAAACACAATGAAAACATATATGTAAAGTGAACCCAAATAGGTGCTATGTTAACAAGTATTAAGATGGTTTATATATATAGATACAGGTGTCCCGAATGGAATATCTCATGTATATTGATATATCAATATTCTGATATTCCTCTGATGTTAGATAATGTTCATCAACGTATCATCCTCATGTGTTTAGGACGGCGTCAAGAACTTTGAGATGTAGGAATAAAGTCGGGTACTCTTACCGTCAAAGATGGACCCACTGACCTTTGGTGAGGGGTCAAACAGAGCTTGGATATGCCGATGGATGGCACAGGCAGGATGGTAGACCGGAATCAGGAGCTTGGAAGGACACGACTGGGCCGACCCCACAGTCTGTACTCACCGAATCTCAGGTAACGGTATAGGGACTGCACTTTAAACGACTGTGCAGGAACCCAATGGTTGACCCCGAGACATCTCAATGGGTCAAAATCATGGAAAAAAAGAGATAAAAAAGAGGGCCATGAAGGGGAGGTCCATGATGATCGTGCCAAAGAGTATTGGACTATCCAAATGTCATTGGGATAGTCCAATACTCTTTGGCACGATCATCATGGACCTCCCCTTCATGGCCCTCTTTTTTATCTCTTTTTTTCCATGATTTTGACCCATTGAGATGTCTCGGGGTCAACCATTGGGTTCCTGCACAGTCGTTTAAAGTGCAGTCCCTATACCGTTACCTGAGATTCGGTGAGTACAGACTGTGGGGTCGGCCCAGTCGTGTCCTTCCAAGCTCCTGATTCCGGCCTACCATCCTGCCTGTGCCATCCATCGGCATATCCAAGCTCTGTTTGACCCCTCACCAAAGGTCAGTGGGTCCATCTTTGACGGTAAGAGTACCCGACTTTATTCCTACATCTCAAAGTTCTTGACGCCGTCCTAAACACATGAGGATGATACGTTGATGAACATTATCTAACATCAGAGGAATATCAGAATATTGATATATCATTATACATGAGATATTCCATTCGGGACACCTGTATCTATATATATAAACCATCTTAATACTTGTTAACATAGCACCTATTTGGGTTCACTTTACATATATGTTTTCATTGTGTTTATTTACTTTCATGAATGTCATTTTCTTTGGATTATGATTACATCTAGTCCATCCATACTGTAATTTTGATTATAGGTGGTTAAACAAAGGAATTGTAATACATTATATGATTTCCTGTTTCTCAGAGACAGGTATCCTAGTGTTTCACTACATATTGTAACACTTCCTTATTTTCATACCATAACCAGTTCACTCACGTGATTCACATAGATTTGTGTTTTATGTTCACTTCTATTTTCAGTAATATTTGTGTTTATTTTTATAAACAGTTCTGTTGTGGACTGTTTGTATTCACTTTTTCCCCACCATCCTTTACAGATGGTGATTAGTCACTAAAATCTGGATGATAGCAATATAATGAAGATTGCATTCTTCCTTGTAGCTATCGATCAGATACAAAGTTTCACAGCGCCACACTTAACCATTTTTTAGTTTCTTTCACAATTAGTCATATTGTTGTGTTGGCTGCTTTTTCACTGGGGAAGCGCAGCTGCATCCATATATATACTTCACCCACCTCCCTCTCTGACACTCTCCTCTTTTGAGGCACATTGCATTTGTCTATTCTCTTCAGTTCTCTAAGAATTGCTGTCATCTACCGGCCCCCTGGACCAGTATCGGCCTTCCTTGATGACTTCTCTGCCTGGCTACCCTACTTTCTCTCTTCTGAAATCCCCACAATTATTCTCGGTGACTTCAACATCCCTGTAAACACTATCACTACTATTACTTGTAAACTTCTCAGTCTAACCTCATTGATTGACCTGAAGCAATGGATAGAGGCTCCTACTCACTCCAACGGCAACACCCTCGACCTTGTCCTCTCCTATCTGTGCCCCCCGTGTAACCTTTCCAACGATCCTCTCCCACTCTCTGATCACAACCTTATTAGTTTTGCTCTCTCCCAATCTTCCACCTCCTCTCCCTCCAACCGCCTAACAGTTACCTGTAGAAACCTTCGCCACCTCAACCCTTCTCTTTACTCTGCTACTGATCACCCCTATGACAATCTCACCCCTGTCCTGCCCCAAACTAGCCACTTTCATCTACAACAGCTCACTGTCTTCCTCCCTAGACAAGCTCGCCCCCCTCACTGCACGCAGAATTAGGCCCCGACTGCTACAACCCTGGCAAACAGATGACACCAGAAGTCTCAGAAAATGTAGCCGCGCTCTTGAGCGTCTGTGGCATAAGAACTAAGTTCCAGGAAGACTTCACACAATATAAATCTGCCCTCCTAAAATACTATTCAAGCCTCCACACTGCCAAACAGACCTACTTTATCACACTTATTAACACCTTCTCATCCAGTCCACGTCAACTCTTCTCTACCTTCAACACTCTACTCTGTCCTCCACTGCCTCCACCCTCTAATGCCGCGTACACATGATCGGACAATCCGCTGTGTGTGGGCTCCAGCGGACTTTTTCTTCCCAAAGTCTGGCGGACTTAGAAGACTCGGCAGTCCGGCGGACAATCCGGCTGTCTGTGTGCTAGTCCACCTGACTTTTGAAATGAACGGACTTGCCCACACACGGTGTAAAGTCCGTTCATTTTGGACGTGACTCCAGGTAGCTGGGACTAGCGAAGGAAGCCAATGTTGCGAGATTGACACCTTGCTAGCCCCGTCACCTGGTATGGATTTAAAGGGGAATCCCTACGCCGCCCCCCCCCCAGAATCCATATCAGACCCTTATTCGAGCATGCAGCCCAGCCGCCCCCCCCCTCCTCCTGAGTCGTACCAGGCCGCAGGCCCTCAACATGGGGGGTGCTTTGGGGAAGGGGGGCATGTTGATGAGGACAAGGGCCTCTTCCCGACAACCCTGGCCGTTGGTTGTCGGGGTCTGCGGTCATTATTGGAATCCGGGAGCCCCCTTTAAACCCTATGGGTTTATCCACCTCCCCCATTATTGGCTGCTGTGAGTCTGCTGACCAGGGTCCACTGGTTCGTTGCTGTTGTCGCCGCCTATCACTTCAAAAATAAGAGTGTTACAATTCATGAGGGGATCTCCCAATGTTGACACGACGCTCTCTCCTGCTCATAGAGCTTACATTATAAAGGGAGGGGTGGTGGTACAAAAGGTAATAGATGCGAGGAATTATTTGATGGGGGTGGCTCGGGACAGTTGTTAGGTGGGTGTGGGATAGGCTTCCCTGAATAAGTGAGTTTTCAGGGATTTCTTAAAGGTGGACAGGTTAGGGGCTGATCGGACAGGGAGTTCCAGAGGATGGGAGAGGCTCTGGAGAAGTCCTGAAGACGAGCATGAGAGGAGGTAACAAGGGAGCTAGAGAGCAGGAGGTCCTGGGAGGAGCGGAGAGGACGATTTGGGCGATATCTGCAGATGAGGTTGGTGATGTAGATGGGGGCGATTGTTGTGGATGGCCTTGTAAGTTGTGGTTAGCATTTTGAATTTTATACAGTGGGGGAGGGGAAGCCAGTGAAGGGATTGGCAGAGAGGGGCGGCAGTCACGGATCGGTTAGTGAGGTGTATTAGTCTAGCAGCAGCATTCATAATAGACTGAAGGGGGAGGAGCCTGTGTAAGGGTCGGCCATTAAGGAGAGAGTTGCAGTAGACAAGGCAGGAAATAATCAAGGAGTGAATGAGTTGCTTTGTGGTGTCATTAGTCAGGAAGGGTGGAATTCTGGAGATGTTGGGGAGGTGAAGGCGGCAGGATTTAGCCAGTGATTGGATGTGGGGGCTGAAGGAGAGGTCAGAGTCAAGGATTACACCCAGGACCCTGGCATGTGTGGAGGGACCAATGGTTGTGTTGTTGTTATTAATGGTGAAGTCATGGGGGGAGGGGACCGGGAAGGTGGTATTGGAAGCCATGGGAGGTTAACAACTGGCCCAGGGAAGAGGTATAGAGCGAGAATAGGAGGGGCCCAAGGACGGAGCCCTGGGGTACCCCAACAGAGAGAGGAAGGGGAGCGGAGGAGATGGAGTTGTAAGTGACACTGAAAGTGCGCTGAGATAGGTAGGAGAAGAACCAGGATAAAGCAGAATCACGGAGGCCAAGGGAGTGGAGTTTCCTGAGGAGGAGCAGGTGGTCAACTGTGTCGAAGGCAGCAGAGAGGTCTTATGCGGCGTACACACGATCGGAATTTCCGATGGAAACAGTCCAATGGGAGCTTTTCAATGGATTTTCCGACCGTCTGTATGCCCATCGGTCTTTTTCTGTCGGAATTTCCGACGGACTTTGGATTGAGAACCTGTTCTCAATTTTTCCGATGGAAAACCTTTCTTTTGGATTTTCCGATCGTGTGTATGCAATTCCGACACGCAAAATTCCGACGCATGCTCGGAAACAATTTGACGCATGCTCGGAAGCATTAAACTTCCCTTCTATAGTGCTGTCGAACGTGTTTTATCCCGCTGAGTTACTGACCGTCGGAATTTGGTGTGACCGTGTGTAGGCAAGACAGTTTGAGCGAAATTCCGTCGGATTTCCGACGGGAAAACCATCAGAGCTTTTTCCGACGAGAATTCCGACCGCGTGTACGCGGCATAAGAGTATGAGTATGGAGTAATGGCCATTGGTTTTAGCAGTTAGTAGGTCACTGGTGAGTTTTAGTAGGGCAGTTTCTGTGGAATGTTGTGGATGGAAGCCGGACTGTAGGGGGTGGAGAAGGTTGTTGTCTGTGAGGTAGCGACTCATCATTCGGTCATGGACAAGGCGTTCGATGAGCTTGGAGGCAAATGGGAGCAGGGAGATCGGTCTTAAGTTATTCAAACAGGTGGGGTCTAGTGAGAGCTTTTTAAGTATGGGGGTAACCAGTGCATGTTTGAGCGGGGAAGGAAAGGTGCCGGAGGAGAGGGAGAGGTTGAAGGTTGGGGTTAGGTAATTTTAATATAGAGCGGGAAGGCGGTCGCAGTAATTGTGAGGGGACAGGGTCCAGAGGACAGGTGGTGAGGAGGGCCATGGAGAGGAGTTTATCAAGTTTATCGGTGGTAACTGGGCAGAAGGAGGAGAGTATTGAGTGCGGTGTTGGACCTGTTGTGTTGGGTGGGGGAGGAAGTTGAATTCTGGATTTCTCCTTGTGAATTGTGTCGATTTTGCTTTTGAAATGGTTGGCAATCTGTTGAGCTGTAAGCAAGTTGTTGGGTGGGGGCAGTGGGGGGTGAAGTAAGGAATTAAGGGTAGAAAAGAGATGACGAGGTTTGGATGAGAGGGTTGTAGTAGGTTTGTTTAGCAGTGTGGAGGCAGGAGTTGTATTTGTAGACTTAGGACTTGCAGGGACTTAGATTTCTGCCATGCTTGCCATGCTCGCTTAGTCCATAATAAAGACAATAATCGGCCAACTAATCAATTCTGAAAGTAATCATTAGTTGCCGCCCTACAGAGGAGCCATTTACTAGTTACCTTGAGGGGGGAATTGTAAGATTCTCAGAGACAAAGCTGCCTGATGTGGGCGGAGTCCTGGTTTAGGGGAACCAATCTGCTCATGTCTAGTAATAATCTTTGTATTTCTATTTTAGTAGATGGACGGGAGATGAGGAAAACCTCAGAGGATTGTCTCACTTTGTCTCCAGACTGTAAAGTAGAAGATGAGGACATCACACAGTATAGTCCAGGAGAAAACCCGACTACCTCAAATGTCCATCCGGCACCACACAGTGTAGATGGACCATCGTATTCCTCTTATCCTGAGGAACCTCAGACTGTGCGGGACGGTGCCGTCCTTCCAACAGAGAAGAGCTTTTCCTGTACTGAGTGCGGGAAGTGTTTCCCTGTTAAATCCAAGCTTAATAGGCATATAAGATCTCACACAGGAGAGAAGCCGTATTCCTGTCCTGAGTGTGGGAAATGTTTTTCAGATAAGTCCAGTCTTTACACACATCAGAGATCTCACACAGGGGAGAAGCCGTATTCCTGTCCTGAGTGCGGGAAATGTTTTCCACGGAAGTCCCATCTTTCCACACATCAGAGATCTCACACAGAGGAGAAGCCGTATTCCTGTCCTGAGTGCAAAAAATGTTTTTCAGTGAAGTCCAGTCTTAACAGACATCAGAAATCTCACACAGGGGAGAAACAGTATTCCTGTCCTGAGTGCGGGAAATGTTTTTCACAGAAGTCTGATCTTAACACACATCAGAGATCTCACACAGGGGAGAAGCCGTATTCCTGTCCTGAGTGTGGGAAATGTTTTTCAGATAAGTCCAGTCTTAACAGACATCAGAAATCTCACACAGGGGAGAAACCGTATTCCTGTCCTGAGTGCGGGAAATGTTTTTCACAGAAGTCTGATCTTAACACACATCAGAGATCTCACACAGGGGAGAAGCCGTATTCCTGTCCTGAGTGTGGGAAATGTTTTTCAGATAAGTCCAGTCTTTACAGACATCAGAGATCTCACACGGGGAGAAGCCGTATTCCTGCCCTGAGTGAGGGAATTGTTCCTCACTGAAGTCCTGTCTTCCTGTACATCAGGGATCCCACACAACCCTCGAGGTGTATTAGTGCCTTGAGTGCGGGAAATGTCTTCTATATGAATGTTGCTGGACATCACAGCTCTCATGTGGGGAAGAAGCACACCCTGATATACACCTCAGATATACTCCATGGCTGATCTTCATCATGTAAGAAACAGTTGATAAGGAGATCAGAGATCACCAAAGACATGGATGAAGTGTTGTACCGTGTTGGCCATTGATAGCAGGAGAAAAATAAAAATGGAGTCATTACCTCTCATTGGCTGAGTACATTTTGTGGTGGAAGATTTCACAAACACTTAGAGGTCTATTAAAAAAAAAATAGTTGAACGGTTATGACCGGCATTCGTCCAGCCATGATGAATATTGGCCGTATTTTATTTCATACTCTGATTTCCTTGACTCCATCTAATGACCATAATGCAGTATTGCACTAATTGAGATATTTCAGGAAAAATACCCGATTATGGCCACTAGATGGAGCTGATGATCATAGGAAATCACTGTGTTAAATCACAGCCAGAAATAGTAACATCTGGATGAATGATTGTCACATTAGTCCAATACATTTTTTGAAAAATAGACCTCTTAGTCTCCTTCATCAGACATGTCTTCATACTAATACCTGAGGTCATACTCATACACTTATCAGTACAGTACACACTGAAGGATAGAACTTACATAAGCCAACACTATTAGACTAACCATTGAATTAAAATGAGAAATACTATGTTTGGACTTTAGATGGCGCTAAGTATAATAACAATTATCTCCAGCTAGTGGCAAATGTAGTATTTTATATTTTAAATCAATGGAAATTATTCGACCAGCAAATAGCCAATTAAACTCCATTTTCCCCTCATTCACACAGAAGGAATGTACATGTATTTTCATTGGGTGAATTATTATGTAAATTATTTATGAATAGACCCCTAAATGTCAGGAGACATTTATATAAAGATGGGAAGTATGTAGCGGATAAATGAATAGACCTCCTAGCAATGTTATTACCAGGCAAGCAAAGAAAACTGCGCCAAGTGGGAGGTAACTATTAGTAAATTCCGATATGCCGGATAGAGATAACTACCTCATTTGCATTCACAGTGGGTGTATTTCAGGAAGTTCTGACACCATAACCCAATAATAGCAATGAATATCCAATTTACAATATCAGAGAGAACACAGTATGGAATAGATGAATAAATAAATATAAACTCTGGTGGATAATTAGTACAGATCGAGATTGTCACTAGAAAAGTCCACAAAATGAGTTTGCTTAGTTTGATAAATCCTTATTCCAGTGAAATGCGATCAAGAAAAGATAATACTTCATGCCACACCGCTGTGCTCCACATCATAGAGGGTGCCCCCACCAATATATATGCTCCTTACCAGATGGTAGACAAAAACCGACCCTCAGATTGAGCACTAGGCAGAAATCCTGACGTTTAGAGGAGACACACGCCTCCAGGGATGATATCCAGGGATTAGCCACTCAGTATCAAAAGACTCCCGGTAGGACACAGCGTGGTAGATTTAATAATGGTCACAGCACTCAGCAGTGCATCCAAATGATGACATAAAAAGAATAAAAGCAGACCATCGTGTGATACTGTATGGTGAATTTAAACTTTTTATTTAAAAGAAGATAGGACTCACATTTGCAGTGAAAACATAAGCTTAAAAGAACGTTTGAACAATTTTCAGCAAGATGCCGGCCGGCATCGATTCAAAACCCTTCTTCCTTCCTGAAACAAACGCTGTGACGTCACTGCACGCCCTCCCAGACGCGTTTCGTCATTACATAGGCACTTTCAATGGGGATGTTATTACCAGGCTGCAGCTAGGGGGAGCTCTAATGTTTAGAGTGTGACCACAGCAGAGTGATCCCATCTAGCTCACATTGACCCTTTCACTGCCAGAGCTGGTTTGGATTATTTTTGCACACATGGTAAAATGCAGATTTTGTGTCTGAAGATTAGATAAAACCCCAAACATATATTTTCTGAAAGCAGAGGCCCTGGAGAATAAAATGGTGATTTCAATTTTTTTATGTCACATTATTGATGATGTCAATCAGTAAATAAAATACGCTAAATGGAAGTTTAAAACACACAAATACAATGCTTTGCCAATTTTGGGGTAAAATATAAAGATGAGGTTGTGCTGAGTGAATAGATAACCAACATTTGTTGTGCCGTTGAAATGAAGAAAAACTTTAGTACTAAAAACAGCCCATAGATGACACTTTAACCTGAGGGTCACTTTAGCGACTTGGTAACCAGTTGGGGGCCACAATGAGTGTAGCGGGCGGATGACAGGCTGTGTCCCCTCTACATATGCAGAGCAGACACGGACACAGCCCGCTCTTATGCACCTCCCAGTCCTTTCCACCCAGACACAAAGGGACGGATCGCACGGACGCACGAAAAATTAACAGGCAGACCCAATCGGACTGATCGTGTGAAAGGGACCTAAGGCTGCTTTCACACTAATGCAGCTCAACTGACCTCAATCTTCACTTCTTCCTCAGGTTTTCTGCAGGTATCGCTGGCTGGTGGGTATGGGTGGCGCCTGCTTCTGTCCCCCAGGTGGGTATGGATGGCGGCTGCTGCTGTCCCCCAGGTGGGTATGGATGGGGGCTCCTGCTGTCCCCCAGGTGGGTATGGATGGGGGCTCCTGCTGTCCCCCAGGTGGGTATGGACGGCGGCTGCTGCTGTCCCCCAGGTGAGTATGGACGGGGGCTACTGCTATCCCCCAGGTGGGTATGGACGGGGGCTACTGCTGTTCCCCAGGTGAGTATGGATGGTGGCTGTTGCTGTTCCCCATGTGGGTATGGACAGCAGCTACTGCTGTCCCCCAGGTGGGATACAACTATACAGTAGGTATAGAATGATGAGGAAAACATACGGTATTGCTGTTATAGTCCACCATTAGGGATGAGCCGAACACCCCCGGGTTCGGTTCGCACCAGAACCTTCGAACCGACCGAAAGTTCGCGCAAATTTTCGAACCCTATACGCGAACGTTCAAAATCAAAAGTGCTAATTACAACGGCCAATATGCATGTTAATGTCATAAAACAGGTTTGGGGACCCGGGTCCTGCCCCAGGGGAAATATATCAATGCAAAAAGAACTTTTAAAAACTAATGTTTTTTCGGGAGCAGTCATTTTAATGATGCATAAAGTGAAAAAAAACTGTGAAATTTTCCTTTAAATATGGTACCTGGGGGGTGTCTAAAGTATGCCTGTGAAGTGGCATGTGTTTCCCGTGTTTAGAACTGTCCTTGCACAAAATGACATTTGTAAAGGAAAAAAAGAAGCCATTTAAAACCACTTGCGGCTTTAATGTCATGTCTTGTCCTGGCCGCCATATGGCTGAAAATCCTTGAGAAAAATGGCATGGCTACCCCATCACTCCCCCCCCCACCCTAGCCCCTTTGGGTCTTGTATGGATATTAAGGGGGACCCCGCACCCAAAATAAAACCCTATACCTACAACCCTATATACTCTGAACAGCAGTATATAGGTGGTGCAAACAAGACACGGACTGTAGGTTTGTTCTTAAGTAGAATCTGAACAGGTACATTATGAAGTGTAGCTCCATCCCAAAAAAATCTATTTTTAAGCTTTTTGGAGAACATAGGGAGAGGTTATCACCCCTGTAACATTTGCTGTCTTTGCACATCTGTTCAGAACATGTCACCTTACTTTCCGTCCCAATGACAAATGTTTTTGGAAAAGTGGGGTTTGAATTGAAACAAGGATTGGTGATAAAGCATCAGTAGAGAGGAGATACCTTTTTCCCAAATTAAATCTAACAGGATAGAATTTCCCTTCCTAGGGGTAGATTTCCTCTCACTTCCTGTTTTCTCTTTCCGTTTGCAAGTAGGAGTCGTTTGTAAGTTGGATGTTTGAAAGTAGGGGCCTGCCGTATATACTCTGCAGAAATTTGCCCTATTAGATGTTGGTGTAGCCACAAGACTGGTGGGCACAGGAATGGGCCCTGCTGTGAGTTAATAGATCAAGATTTGTACTTGCATGCACCTGTTGAACCGGGCAGAAAAATTGGGCCTTTGGTGGTGGTGGTGGTGGTGGTGGACGGTGTTGCCACAAGACTGTAAGCCCTCACAGTTACTCTTGGGGGCGCAGGAATGGGCCCTGCTGTGAGTTATTAGATCAAGATTTGTAATTGCATGCACCTGTTGAACAGGGCAGAAAAATTGGGCCTTTTGGTGGTGGTGGTGGTGGTGGTGGTGGACGGTGTTGCCACAAGTTTGTAAGCCCTCACAGTTACTCTTGGTGGGCGCAGGAATGGGCCCTGCTGTGAGTTATTAGATCAAGATTTGTAATTGCATGCACCTGTTGAACAGGGCAGAAAAATTGGGCCTTTGGCGGTGGTGGTGGACGGTGTTGCCACAAGACTGTAGGCCCTCATAGTTACTCTTGGTGGGCGCAGGAATGGGCCCTGCTGTGAACTATTAGATCAAGATTTGTAATTACACGCCCCTGTTAAACAGGGGCTGAAAAATTGTGCCTTAGGCATTGGTGCTGGTGCCACAACACTGCAACCCCTCACAGACACTGTACTCTTAGCACAGCAATGAGACCTGTTGCAAAGCATTGCCTAAAAATTGTAATTACACGCCCCAACAGGGGCTGAAAAATTGTGCCTTAGGCACTGGTGCTGGTGCCACAACACTGCAACCCCTCACAGATACTGTACTTGGAGCACAGCAGTCACACGTGTTGCGAAGCATTTTTTTTAAAAAAAAAATGTAATTACATGCCCCTGTTAAACAGGGGCTGAAAAATTGTGCCTTAGGCATTGGTGCTGGTGCCACAACACTGCAACCCCTCACAGATACTGTACTTGGAGCACAGCAGTCACACGTGTTGCGAAGCATTTTTTTAAAAAAAATTGTAAGTACACGCCCCTGTTATACAGGGGCTGAAAAATTGTGCCTTAGGCACTGGTGTGGTGGCATGGATCATTGAGGAGGAGGAAGAGGGTAGTCAGTGAACATAAGAGGACAGTCACTCAGCATCAGCATAGGCAGTCTTAAAGTGATGTGACATTATAAATTATTCCATTATATCCGCTTCAGGTGCCTGGTAGCTGGTGGTGATCCAAGACTGATTCATTTTGATGAAGGTCAGTCGATCAACCGAGTCGGTGGACAGGCGCACCCTATGATCGGTGACAAATCCTCCAGCAGCACTGAATGTGCGTTCGGAAAGAACGCTGGAGGCAGGACAGGCCAGTAGCTCAATTGCATACTGTGTAAGCTCTGGCCAGTGATCCATCCTCAGGACCCAGTAAGCCAGAGGATTTTCGGTGGGAAAGGTGTCCAAGTCTGACCTTGCCCCAAGGTATTCCTGCACCATGTATATCAGACACTGGCGATGGTTGCTGGAACCGATCATACCTTGGGGCTGCGGACTAAAAAATTGTCTGAACGCATCGGTCAGACGTCCACCTTCCCCACCGCTCCTTCTGCTACTGACCGAAGCCTCAGCAACTCGTCGTCCAGGACCAGGAGTTTGTAACCTCCCAGTTTCTGGGAACGCGTTGCACAGACCTTTCTGCAAGGCCTCCCTGAGATGTCTCATCCTCTGCTCCCTCTGCGACGGCAAGATAAGGTCCGCAACCTTACCCTTGTACCGTGGATCAAGGAGAGTGGCCAGCCAGTAATGGTCCCTCTCCTTGATCCGAAGAACACGAGGATCCTTCCGCAGGCTTTTCAGGATCAGGGAGGCCATGCAGCGTAGGTTTGCTGAGGCATTCGGTCCGGAGTCTTCTGGGTCACTGAGGATGACATGATCGCCAGCCACCTCCTCCCAGCCACGTACAAGTCCACTGGTTTGTTGGGACTGTACATCATCCCTAAAAGACTGCTGCTGCTGATGCTGAGTGCCAGGCTCCACCTCCATGCTCACACAATCCTCCTCCTCCTCCTCCTCCTCATCCTCTTCCTGTGTGATGGGTGGGACAGAAGGAACACTGTCCGGATAAAGGGGGCCTTGAGAGGCAAGGAAGTCCTCCTCTTCCTGCCTCTGTTCTGCCTCAAGTGCCCTGTCCATTATCCCACGCAGCGTATGCTCCAACAGGTGGTCAAGAGGTACAGTGTCACTGATGCATGCACTGTCACTGCTCACCATCCTCGTGGCCTCCTCAAATGGTGAGAGGACAGTGCATGCATCCCTGATCATGCTCCACTGACGTGGGAAAAAAAAAAAACCAAGCTCCCCTGACCCTGTCCTGGTGCCGTAGTCGCAAAGGTACTCATTGATGGCCCTCTGCTGCGTGTGCAGTCGCTGCAGCATGGCCAACGTTGAGTTCCACCTGGTGGGCATGTCACATATTAGGCGGTTCTTGGGCAGGTTCAGCTCCTTTTGCAGAGCACTGGCATTATAAGATCGGCGGAAATGCACACAGACTTTCCTGGCCTGCCTCAGGACATCCTGTAAGCCTGGGAACCTGCCCAAGAACCGCTGCACCACCAGGTTGAGGACGTGAGCCATACAGGGCACATGAGTGAGCTGCCCCTGTCGCAGGGCGGAGAGGAGGTTGGTGCCATTGTCAGAAACGACCATTCCTGGCTTAAGCTGGCGTGGCGTCAACCACCTCTCGGCCTGCCCCTGCAGAGCTGCCAGAACCTCTGGCCCAGTGTGGCTCCTGTCCCCCAAACACACCAGCGCAAGCACGGCATGGCATCTTTTTGCCTGCGTACTTGCGTAGCTCCCTGTACGCCTACGGAGCACCGCTGGTTCCGAGGACAGAGCACTGGAGGAAGAAGAAGAGGAGGGGGTGGAGGAGAGAGGTGTGTCACAACCAGTAGCAGTAGTAGCATTTTGGAGGCGTGGTGGCGGAACAACCTCCAACACTACTGCACCTTGTCCTGCATCCCTCCCAGCTGCCAATAGAGTGACCCAATGGGCCGTGAAAGAAAGGTAACGTCCCTGTCCATGCCTGCTGGACCATGAGTCAGCGGTAATATGCACCTTACCGCTGACCGCCCTGTCCAGCGAGGCATGGACATTGCCTTCCACATGCCGGTAGAGAGACGGAATCGCCTTCCGTGAGAAAAAGTGGCGTTTGGGAACCTGCCACTGAGGAACCGCACATTGAACAAACTCACGGAAGGGGGCCGAGTCTACCAACTGAAAAGGCAGCAGTTGAAGTGCTAGCAATTTAGCCAAGCTAGCATTCAACCGCTGGGCATGTGGATGGCTGGGAGTGTACTTCTTTCGACGGTCCAGCAGCTGGGGCAGGGAAATTTGCCTGCTACTATCGGACGTCGGTGTACTGCAATTACTTGGTTGTGACACACCTAATTCTACACCTTCAGTCCTCTCACAGCAGCTTTCAGAGAGGACTGAAGATGTAGTGGGGATGGAGATCCCAGCTGATGAGGAGCAAGGAGAGGTCCGCTTAGTTCTTTGGTGTGGGTCTTTTATGTGTGCTTGCCAACGAGCTGCATGGCAGGTCGACATATGTCTGCTCATGCTTGTGGTGCCCAAGCGGCTGATGTTTTGGCCACGCGAGATACGCTTGAGACAAATATTACAAATAGCAGTGGTGCGATCTGATGCACTCGTCTCAAAAAAGGCCCACACCAAAGAACTTTTCTGATAACGTGCAGAGGCAGCGCCCTGCACAGGCGGAGCTCTGCGGTGTTGTACAGTTGCTGTGCTGGCCTCTAGCTGGCCTCCAGGGGGCATCCTGCCTCGTTGGACATGTGACGCCGCATCCTCCTCCTCCTCCTCCTCCTCCTCATCCTCTCTCCCTTCAGGCACCCACGTGGAGTCAGTGACCTCATCATCCCCTCCCTCTTCACCACTAGAGCAAACCTGGCAGTAAGCTGCAGCTGGTGGAACAGTACTGCCAGATTGCTGTCCTTCAGCATCCCCTCTCTCTGCGCGCACACTACTGACTTCCTCAAGCTGGGTATCATCATCCGAGCCTTCGAATCGTTGGGCATCCTCCTGGAGCATGTACCCAACACTGTGCTCAAAGAGTTCGGGGGACTCCTCAGGAGGACATGGTGGGTCTAGGGAAGGGGTGGCTGATGATGCCATTGAGTACGCGTTGGCAGCTGCTCTGCCAGTACCCTGAGCCTGGGTGAGAGAGGATGAGGAGGGCTTGGTCATCCATTCTACCAAGCCTTCAGCATGATGCGGCTCCACATGTCCAGCTGCCGAAACAAAGACGCGCGTGTCCCATGGCCACGTGCTGATGTCGATGCACGACCACGGCCACGTCCACTAGAAACAGAGCCTGCCTGCCCTGTGTTCTTGGCTCTGCACGCTCTGCCTCCCCTTGGCGGTCTTCCAGCCATTGTAGTCGGTAGTCCTGTGGGTGCTGCTGAGAAGAAAATATAGGAGCTCTGTGTGATGCCACTAACACACTAGAAGTCCTATGGGTGCTTCTGCAAAGAAAATATAGGAGCTCTGTGTGATGCCACTAACACACAATTGAAGTCCTATGGGTGCTTCTGGGAAGAAAATATAGGAGCTCTGTGTGATGGGACTAACACACTAGAAGTCCTATGGGTGCTTCTGCAAAGAAAATGTAGGAGCTCTGTGTGATGCCACTAACACAGTAGAAGTCCTATGGGTGCTTCTGGAAGAAAATATAGGAGCTCTGTGTGATGCCACTAACACACTAGAAGTCCTATGGGTGCTTCTGCAAAGAAAATGTAGGAGCTCTGTGTGATGCCACTAACACACTAGAAGTCCTGTGGGTGCTGCTGAGAAGAAAATATAGGAGCTCTGTGTGATGCCACTAACACACTAGAAGTCCTATGGGTGCTTCTGCAAAGAAAATATAGGAGCTCTGTGTGATGCCATTAACACACTAGAAGTCCTATGGGTGCTTCTGCAAAGAAAATATGGGAGCTCTGTGTTATGCCACTAACACAGTACAAGTCCTATGGGTGCTTCTGGGAAGAAAATATAGGAACTCTGTGTGATGCCACTAACACAGTACAAGTCCTATGGGTGCTTCTGGGAAGAAAATATAGGCACTCTGTGTGATGCCACTAACACAGTACAAGTCCTATGGGTGCTTCTGGGAAGAAAATATATGAAACTCTGTGTGATGCCACTAACACAGTACAAGTCCTATGGGTGCTTCTGGGAAGAAAATATAGGAACTCTGTGTGATGCCACTAACACAGTAGAAGTCCTATGGGTGCTTCTGGTAAGAAAATATAGGAACTCTGTGTGATGCCACTAACACAGTAGAAGTCCTATGGGTGCTTCTGGGAAGAAAATATAGGAGCTCTGTGTGATGCCACTAACACACTAGAAGTCCTATGGGTGCTTCTGGAAGAAAATATAGGAGCTCTGTGTGATGCCACTAACACACTAGAAGTCCTATGGGTGCTTCTGGCAAGAAAATATAGGAGCTCTGTGTGATGCCACTAACACAGTAGAAGTCCTATGGGTGCTTCTGGGAAAAAAATATAGGACTCTGTGTGATGCCACTAACACACTAGAAGTCCTATGGGTGCTTCTGGGAAGAAAATATAGGAGCTCTGTGTGATGCCACTAACACACTAGAAGTCCTATGGGTGCTTCTGGGAAGAAAATATAGGACCTCTGTGTGATGCCACTAACACAGTAGAAGTCCTATGGGTGCTTCTGGGAAGAAAATATAGGAGCTCTGTGTGATGCCACTAACACAGTAGAAGTCCTATGGGTGCTTCTGGGAAGAAAATATAGGAACTCTGTGTGATGCCACTAACACAGTACAAGTCCAGTACAAGTCCTATGGGTGCTTCTGGGAAGAAAATATAGGAACTCTGTGTGATGCCACTAACACAGTACAAGTCCTATGGGTGCTTCTGGGAAGAAAATATAGGCACTCTGTGTGATGCCACTAACACAGTACAAGTCCTATGGGTGCTTCTGGGAAGAAAATATAGGAACTCTGTGTGATGCCACTAACACAGTACAAGTCCTATGGGTGCTTCTGGGAAGAAAATATAGGAACTCTGTGTGATGCCACTAACAAAGTACAAGTCCTATGGGTGCTTCTGGGAAGAAAATATAGGAACTCTGTGTGATGCCACTAACACAGTAGAAGTCCTATGGGTGCTTCTGGGAAGAAAATATAGGAGCTCTGTTTGCTGCCACTAACACAGTACAAGTCCTATGGGTGCTTCTGGGAAGAAAAAATATAGGAACTCTGTGTGATGCCACTAACACAGTACAAGTCCTATGGGTGCTGCTGGGAAGAAAATATAGGAACTCTGTTTGCTGCCACTAACACAGTACAAGTCCTATGGGTGCTTCTGGGAAGAAAATATAGGAGCTCTGTTTGCTGCCACTAACACAGTAGAAGTCCTATGGGTGCTTCTGGGAAGAAAATATAGGAGCTCTGTTTGCTGCCACTAACACACTAGAAGTCCTATGGGTGCTTTTGGGGTGCAATGCTGTGCTAACAGCACTGCGGTTGGTACTACTGAAATACTGTACTAACAGTAAAACACGCACCAGACTAATCCCCAGCAGCAGCTAAAAACACACTAACCAGCAGCAATGGACGATCAATGACAGGTAGCAATGGTTTAGCAAATAAA
Source organism: Lithobates sylvaticus (assembly GCA_028564925.1). Lineage (NCBI taxonomy): Eukaryota > Metazoa > Chordata > Amphibia > Anura > Ranidae > Lithobates > Lithobates sylvaticus. Next base: position 559,129,061 of record CM053028.1, on the reverse strand, counting down.
TAGCCAATGGTTTAGCAAAGTAGAGCAAATCTTTCTATATGAATGAATCTAGCAAAGACACAGAATCAGCAGACTGATCTCTCCTAAAGCCGGAACTCATGTGACCGGCGCCGACGGCGTGGCAGCCTTTTAAATGGTGGGGCGTGTACTAAAGCCCCTGAGCTGTAATTTGCTACAGGCGTCCTGCCTGTAGCCAATTATGGCTCTCCGATTTTCCGACGCTGTGATTGGCCAAGCATGCGGGGTCACAGTGCATGCTTGGCCAATCATCAGCCAGCAATGCACTGCGCCGGCCGCACCGGCCGCAATGCATTGCAGGGCCGCTCGCATCACACGAATGTGATGCGAGCGGCCAAAATAGTTCTGGGCTCGCCGAGCGAGCGAACGCCCGGTGCTCGATGCGAACATGGGTTCGCATCGAGCACCAGGCCCATCCCTAGTGATGATAATTACCTTAATGTGATCAATAATCTTTCAGCAGGCTGGATACTTTTTCTGAAGCTCGTGTTCTGACGCTCCAAGCGAGGGGAGATTAAGCCCAGCAATTTGTCAAAACTGAGTAAATAAAAAATAAATTCATAAATACATGTGGGAAAAACATTGGGGCATACTGTATAAAAAAGAGTAAGGTAAGTGGTTAAGGACATTATTTAGGGTAACAAGGCAGGCATCCTTAGTTCCAATCTAATTATGGCTAAATAAGTGGCAGGAAAAAAAAATGGCATATGGGTCCTCATTTCAACAAAGAAGAAGCCACTTGCCTTTTAATTTAACAGTAACAATTGTCTGAGCCAAAAATGCTAAATAAAGCTGCGTGGCATCACCACCACCCACAAAGCAACTTGTCACTAGCAATTTTGGGCCAAGGTATTTGGGGGGTAAAATATCCACACAAAAAAAGGGAATATGACCTGGCTTACACCAGGAGGGGGGTGCTAGCTGACGCTCATTTTGTGCCCTTGAGGCTGCATGCTGAAATAATGTACAGTTTGTATTTGGGGGGGGGGGGGGGGGAACAAGGCTTATTAGTTACAATAATCTTAGAATGACATAATCACACATAGGTTAGACTGGATGGACTTGTGTCTTGCAAATAGAAAACACACTATACATCAATGGCTAAGTATGGTTTGGCAGAAACAGTACTCACCTAATTGACATGATTTTTTTCTTCATGCCCACGGAGGTGCCCATACAAGATCATGAACTGGCCTCTCTCTTCGTGATTTGCAATGATGGGATGAACCCAGTATCTTCTTCTTCTCCGCATCCTTCTGCGATTCTCTTCTTCAAGCAAGATTGCTGCTGTTGCAGCAACAACTGTTGGCATTATCATTGGCAGAGCAGCACACATCATACAAAGAAACACACAAAACACAGGTACAGACTGCTGGACAACCAGGAAGTGTACACAGACCTACCAGGTTTTATAAGCAGCCAGACAATCAGCAAAAAAGCTTGCTCAGCACAAAATTAGCAACTCAAATTAGGCAGGAAGGGTTACTAATGAATGCACAGCGGATTCGCACCTAAAACACGTACAATCCGCAGAACAGCCGACGTTTCACTACGCAGTCACGCAGGGCCTTCAATTCGCACCGCACTAGTCTGAACCCAGGCTTAAATTTTGTCTGTCTCTTTCCTGCGGAAATATTTTCATCAAAGTACTCGTCCATAGAGTTTGATGATTCAGCACTTTCTTCAGTTGGGGGGTGTTTTGGCTATCCAAGCTGATTTAACTAATGCTTTGAAGCTTTCATCAGACCTGCCCGCTGCTAGGGTAAGATTAGTAGCACTAGAGTCGTTTTTACCGCTAGATTACCCTTGGGTCAAAAGAAGTCTTTGCTTTGATACTAACGTCCCTTTGTCGGCCCACAAAGTGGTAGATCCGGGCCAAATATTGATTATATTTGGGTTCCACTCTTGGTGCTAATCTCTTGATTGCGAGGTTGCCTGGTGAATTGGTCAGGTACGTCAGACCTTTCATCTTTGTCCGATCCCCAGTCTGTTCCTAGGGGGGCTCACAATCACTTGGGTGAATCAGGCCATCAGATTTATTCCTCAGGATGAAGTCTGGCCCTCCTTCCCCTGTTTCAGGACTCCGACTCGTTTGTCAGTTTACGAGCAGAAGCACGACCCGATTTAATTCATGTGGGACCAGTTTTCTGTGTTTCTGGTATGTTTTTCTCCATGTTATGGATGCATATTACCACAGCGTGTTGACCTTATCCATCAACACCAGCAAACATTTCTATCAGGTATCCAGCACTTCAGACCCCTGCAAACTCCTGTCAGTTCGTCCATGTTTGCAGCTCACCCTCTCAAACTTCCCCATACCAAGTGTAGCACCGACACTTTACTAACGTGTGCGCTATGCATGTGTAAACTTCGTTTTCCAGGACTGCAACAGAGTTCTAGGGGTTAATTGTACAGGTTTTTACTTTGGCATCAGTCTGGCTGGGCTGTACTGAAGTTCTGCTTGGTCATAGGTGCAGTGAGGCACCTGCGACAGGCTGAGAACCAAGGCTGGTTGTACGTGAGGGGTCCCAGACCCAGGAGTGTCTGCCGTCCCCGCAAGCATGGTCACCCTGACCAGTCCGAGAGGCCCTCATGGTCTGGGGTGGGGATCCGTCCGTTCCCGAGCCTCAGAACTGGCTAGTTCGAGGCTCAGTAACTGAAGGAGGATTCAAAGGCGTCCCGGTGTGCTCTCGGTGTTGGAGGGACACAGCAACTCATAGAAGTGACCAGGGGAGGACTCTTTGGAGGAGGGCCAAGAAGCTGGCTGCTCGGTAAGAGCCTGAGAGCTGAGTTGTATGGACACTAGAGAATCCACACTTCCCACAGTATCACCAAGAAGGCTGAGAGATCCAGGAACTGTGGGAAAGGTTCCTACTTATCTTCAGTTACAATCTAGTCTGTGGCAGAGACTTTGCTAAGTTTCTGGATCACATGCTGGCTTCTAAATCTATGGTTAGAAGTTTATCCAGCAGTGAAGCACCCAGCTGCGAGTGGCTACTCTCTGGGCTAACTAGAGACATTCAGTGGATGTCAGCAGTTCAAAGTGCCTGAGTTTCATCACATGTGCCCTCTATTCCCACCTGAGACTGTGTTACTGTTGGATGTTACCCCTGCAAAATAAAAATTCTCAAAAGGACTTTTGAAGTTACTGGGTACTAACCCTGGGAACCCCTAGACAAACGAAAGATGAGCTACGAGGGGGTAATTGGTAAGCCCAGAAAAGTCGAGGACGCCCCTCGGGGTTATGGCCGCTACACAAGTATAGACAGACAGGATAGGGGCTCGTGGGTATTCAAAGAGTATTCAAAGAGCTACTTGTCTGATGTCTGGTTTTCAATTGTGGTCAACCTCTGCAATTATTTTGCAAGGCTTCTCTGGGTCAGCCCTTGCTCCCTTTTCCCCTATGTATCCTCTCGCTACCAGCAGTTTGTTTCCATGCCTGTGTTTCTCAGAAAGTTCCAAACAGGGGGGTCCCTTCTTACCATCAATTCATAGAATGCTGGTTTTCCTGCTGTTATAGCTGATAGATACCGGATCTATACACTGAGGCCATCCAGGCGTGTGCTGCTCTACTAGATGGATTGTTACCTACCCTTCATCAAGCTTTCTTATCACACCAACTTTCGTGTCTTTTTTGCCCTCTTTCAGGCGTACTGACCAGCTAGGCCAAGGCACACCTCAGGCCTTGATAGTTAGGGTATCGCACTTCCAAGTGAAGTCTCTGATTACAAATTATTATAACAAAGTATTGTAGAAAAGATCACACCATAGAAAATGGGGGAAAATAGAAAATAAACCCGGATATGAAGGTGAAATTTGTGTATGAGGAACACCTTAACAATTACCACCATTTTATTCTCCAGGGCCTGTGCTTTCAGAAAATATATATTTGGGGGTTTTATCTAATCTTCAGGCCCAAAATCTGCATTTTACCATGTGTGAAAAAATAATGCAAAACCAGCTCTGGCAGTGAAAGGGTTAATGTGAGCTAGATGGGATCACTCTGCTGTGGTCACACTCTAATCATTAGAGCTCCCCCTAGCTGCAGCCTGGTAATAACATTGCTAGGAGGTCTATTCATTTATCTGCTACATACTTCCCATCTTTATATAAACGTCCCCTGACATTTAGGGGTCTATTCATAATAATTTACATAATAATTCACCCAATGAAAATACATGTACATTCCTTCTGTGTGAATGAGGGGAAATTGAGTTTAATTGGCTATTTGCTGGTTGAATAATTTCCATTGATTTAAAATAGAAAATACTACATTTGCCACTAGCTGGAGATAATTGCTATTATACTTAGCGCCATCTAAAGTCCAAACATAGTATTTCTCATTTTAATTCAATGGTTGGTCTAATAGTGTTGGCTTATTTAAGTTCTATCCTTCAGTGTGTACTGTACTGATAAGTGTATGAGTATGATCTCAGGTATTAGTATGAAGACATGTCTGATGAAGGAGACTAAGAGGTCTATTTTTCAAAAAATGTATTGGACTAATGTGACAATAATTCATCCAGCTGTTACAATTTCTAGCTGTGATTTTCTATGATCATCAGCTCCATCTTGTGGCCATGATCGGGTATTTTTCCTGTAATACCTCAATTAGTGCAATACTGCATTATGGTCATTAGATGGCATCAAGGAAATCAGTGTATGAAATAAAATACGGACAATATTCATCATGGCTGGACGAATGTCGGTCGTAACCGTTCAACTATTTTTTTTTTTTAAAAGATCTCTAAGTGTTTGTGAAATCTTCCACCACAAAATGTTTTCAGCCAAAGAAAGGTAATGACTCCATTTTTATTTTTCTATTGCTATCAATGGCCAACACGGTACAACACTTCATCCATGTCTTTGGTGATCTCTGATCGCCTTATCAACTGTTTCTTACATGATGAAGATCAGCCATGGAGTATATCTGAGGTGTATATCAGGGTGTGCTTCTTCCCCACATGAGAGCTGTGATGTCCAGCAACATTCATATAGAAGACATTTCCCGCACTCAAGGCACTAATACACCTCGAGGGTTGTGTGGGATCTCCGATGTACAGGAAGCCAGGACTTCAGTGAGGAACAATTCCCTCACTCAGGACAGGAAAGTGGCTTCTCCCCCGTGTGAGATCTCTGATGTCTGTTAAGGCTGGACTTCTGTGAAAAACATTTCGAGCACACAGGACAGGAATGCGGCTTCTCCCCCATGTGAGATCTCTGATGTGTGGAGAGATCGAATTTCCTTGAAAAACATTTCCCGCACCCAGTACAGGAATATAGCTTCTCCCCCGTATGAGATCTCTGATGTGTGGAAAGATGGGACTTCTGTGAATAACATTTCCTGCACTCAGGACAGGAATACGGCTTCTCCCCCGTGTGAGATCTCTGATGTGTGAAAAGATTGGACTTCACTGAAAAACATTTCCCACACTCAGGGCAGGAATACGGCTTCTCCCCCGCGTGAGATCTCTGATGTGTGTAAAGATTGGACTTCACTGAAAAACTTTTGCCGCACTCAGGACAGGAATACGGCTTCTCCTTCGTGTGAATTTTCTGATGTCTGTTAAAACTGGAATTGTCTGAAAAACATTTCCCGCACTCAGCACAGGAATACGGCTTCTCCCCCGTGTGAGATCTCTGATGTGTGGAAAGATGGGACTTCTGTGAAAAACATTTCCCACACTCAGGACAGGAATATGGCTTCTCTCCTGTGTGAGATCTTATATGCACATTAAGATCAGATTTAAAACGGAAACACTTCCCGCACTCAGTACAGGAAAGCCTCTTCTCTGTTGGAAGGACGGCACCGTCCCGCACAGTCTGAGGTTCCCCAGGATAAGAGGAATACGATGGTCCATCTACACTGTGTGGTGCCGGATGGACATTTGAGGTAGTCGGGTTTTCTCCTGGACTATACTGTGTGATGTCCTCATCTTCTACTTTACAGTCTGGAGACAAAGTGAGACAATCCTCTGAGGTTTTCCTCATGTCCCGTCCATCTACTAAAATAGAAATACAAAGATTATTACTAGACATGAGCTGATTGGTTCCCCTAAACCAGGACTCCGCCCACATCAGGCAGCTTTGTCTCTGAGGATCTTACAATTCCCCCCTCAAGGTAACTAGTAAATGGGTCCTCTGTAGGGCAGCAACTAATTATTTTCAGAATTGATTTGTTGGCTGATTATTGTTTTGATTAATTGGATAAAAACCTCAAAAAAGGTTGGTGTATAATTGAGTTAATATTCTTGAATATCTATATACAGCAGTAAATATAAATATCCAGATATATAGTTGGATATTTAATCCACTCTGAGAATAACAGACAGATAGATGTATTATTAGAGGGAGAATCTGCTACATATCAGAATCAGAGATCAACATTATTAAAATGTAAAAAAAAGAGGTAAAACGCTGTTTTGCAGATGATCAGACAGGAGTGTAATATAATATGATGGATGACAGACTCCCTTGTCATAGACAGGTAGGTGGGAACAAGCTCCCTGCACCTGATGTCACTTATGCTGGCCGTACACAAACTAATTTTCTAACCATTAGTGGGTCAAATCGGCGTTCATTTTCCACCACAGTGACGGGAAAATTCAAAGGAGCAGAACAGAAAACTTTTCTCGATCGAACAAATTTTCACACCGTGTATGTGGTTTGTGGTCAGCAGTTACATTCATTTTATAATTGAATGTTAAAATGAATTGGAATTTTCTAATTTTTTTTTAACAAGAAAGGAATTTTCTAATTACACTCGTCCATTCATCGAATGTACAAATCATTTTCATGCAAATATTTGTATATCAAAAATCGATCCGTGTATGGCCAGTATAGGACATTTAGTAGCAGCCGCATGATTTTTTTTTTTTTTAATCATCTGTTATGATGGGGTTAAAAAAAATCCTTTATAGTACAAAAACAGCAGATAATCACTACTATAAGGGATTCATTTATACTGTGAAATAGTGAAAGTAATATATCTTATATCATATATATAATAATAAATATACCCAGAAGTAGGATATATGGGGATTTTACCTGGGAGTCACACATGAAGATATATGGAGGTTAGAGGGGGAGGAGGGACTTTTATATTAAAGTAATACTGAAAGCTGAGACTTTTATTCATGGTTATAATAATTTTATATATAATGCACAATACTAGTAAACTTTTACTTTATATAATAGTAATGCCTTCTATCACCTCCAGTCTATCAGCCTCCACCTTCTCTGGGGTCAGATGCTGATCTTCCCTGCACAGAGACCTTAAAGTCATTGTAAATGTTGGATTTCTTTTTTAAACAAACTTGTCATACTTACCTCTAGGGATGCACAGAAATTTTGGCGGCCGAAAAAAAATGCCAAAAATTGTGTTTTCGGCACATTACCGAGAGGAAAATATTGCCGATAATCGAACAGAAAATGGTGCCACCCATTGCGGGGGTGTCATCCTGGCATGCCCCAGTCCTCCCCTCCCTTTTCCTCACCACCCTCCCACAGAGCGGTGATCTCTGTGTGCCAAGGAGCAGAATTGCCCAGGTTGCAGTAACAACATCCCGCCTCCTCTGATAGACATCACAATGATCCAATGGTGGGACATTGACTCTGTGACGTGATCACAGGAGGCGGGATATGGTTAATGCGACCCAGGCCATTCAAATACAGCTCCGTGACAAACAGAGATCGCAGCTTTAATCCGGGCACTGGCAGGCTGCATGACGTGCACTGGCGAGGCTGCATGACGTGCACTGGCGAGGCTGCATGACGTGCACTGGCGAGGCTGCATCTGATGGGCACAGGCAGGCTGCATGATTGGTACTGGTGAGGCTGCTTCTGACGGGCACTGGTGAGGTTGCATTGATCTCCTGTATCATGTCTGCAGTCTCTGACCATATCTTGTATTATGTCTGCAGTCTCTGACCATATCCTGTATTATGTCTGCAGTCTCTGACCATCTCCTGTATCATGTCTGCTAGAGGTGCACCAAATGGACATTTTCCTAATACTATAGCAGTGTCTTTAAGTAAGAGATTGCAGACATGATACAAGAGATATCAGAGACTGAGGACATGATACAGGAGACGGTTAGAGACTGAGGACATGATACAAGAGATGGTTAGAGACTGGTGACATGATTCAAGAAAAGGTCAGAGACTGCAGACATGATACAAGAAATGGTCAGAGACTGCAGACATGATACAAGAGATGGTTAGAGACTGGGGACATGATACAAGACATGGTTAGAGACTGAGGACATGATACAAGAAATGGTCAGAGACTGGGGACATGATACAAGACATGGTTAGAGACTGGGGACATGATACAAGACATGGTTAGAGACTGGGGACATGATACAAGACATGGTTAGAGACTGGAGACATGATACAAGAGATGGTTAGAGACTGGGGATATGATACAAGAGATGGTTAGAGACTGGGGACATGATACAAGACATGGTTAGAGACTAGGGACATGATACAAGACATGGTTAGAGACTGAGGACATGATACAAGAAATGGTCAGAGACTGCAGACATGATACAAGAGATGGTTAGAGACTGGGGACATGATACAAGAGATGGTTAGAGACTGGGGACATGATACAAGAGATGGTTAGAGACTGGGGACATGATACAAGAGATGGTTAGAGACTGAGAACATGATACAAGAGATGGTTAGAGACTGGGGACATTATACAAGAGATGGTTAGAGACTGAGGACATGATACAAGAGATGGTTATATATAAATGGTGGTTGTATATAAAAATATAAATATTTTTTTAAAAACTGTCATTTTCAGTATCGGTTTTCTGCCTAGTGCATCCTTAATTTTCCATTTCGGCACCGAAATTTCCATTCGGCGCACCCCTACTTACCTCCTCCGTGTAATGGTTTTGCCCTAATTCTCCTCTTCTGGACCCCCCCCCCCCAGGGACTTTTGGCTCCTCCTGCCTTCAGAGTTCTCCTAAAGGAAGCTGCAAAGTATAGTATAGTGATCCCCTATAGGAAGGTACAAAGTATAGTATAGCGATCCCCTATAGGAAGGTACAAAATATAGTATAGTGATCCCCTATAGGAAGGTACCAAAAAACTTCTGCCCTTAGAATCACTTGCTTCCTTCTCTTCTCCAGGACTACATGTTCCATGAAGCATTGCTCCTCACACATTTAAGTTCTCAGGCATTTACTTAAATGTATGGATGGTGAACTGAGCTATATTTTATGTATGCAGGCCAATTAATCAACTGACCAACTAATCGATTATGAAAATAGTTGACAACTATTTTCATAATCGATTCGTTGTTTCAGCCCTACATCTCTGAATCTCCTCCCAGTTCATTTCTTTATTCACGGACCTTAGTCAGAGTGAGGAAACAACGATAACTGTCTTTCATAGGAGTGACAGTGATGAGGGAATTATAAGACGAGTGTCCCCTCCCCCTCTATCACTCATTGCCATCTTCCCAACACAAGAAGTCCTGTACTTCCTTATTTATTCCATGATTTAGTCATGAATATCAGAGGGGCTGAGCCCCACCAGAGGTCAGAGAGTGAGAATGGGGGGAGAACAACCAAGATGAAGACTGGACTGATCCTGAAGACCACCATCATTGGGTTATTGACTCCTCCCTCATTATCACTTTCTGTTTAAGGTTCCAAAGTTTGAGGATGTTATCACATTATTATCAACATGTAAAGGTCCGTGCTCCAATCATATCATCAGATATAAAATGTGCAGCTGGTAGGAAATGGGTATAAAAGAAATCAGGACTATGGAATGTACAACTTATTGTATAGGATACAACGGTTAAGATTTTATAGTATCAGAATAATGTAATGTACAACATAGAGTATATAGTGCAGGGTCGGGAGTATGTAATGTACAATATAAATGATACAGTGTAAGGGTCAGGACTCATAATATAGGTATTCAGTAATCAGTGGAAGATGAAATGTTTACATGAGACAAGTTGCAGAGGTCCCACACTACTGCCTCCCATCTCCTGAGACTGCACTCAGTGACTTGGGTCTGAGACTATACAGACATATCCCTCCACCCGACACAGCCAGCAGACAACAGAACAAGTAATCCTGGGAGAATTGTTCTGTCAGAGATCATGCTAGACCTGGGCATGGGGCAGAAGAGCCAAATCACATACCCCAGGTGCCTAGGTCTAGTAGCGCCTATGCTGAAAATGAACATTTTGCTGCCACCTGAACCCCAGAATCTCCATAAATCCAGTCTAGATACATAAATTGTGTCTGCAGCACAGAGAAGGAAGATTATCCGAGAGAAATACAGGAATATAGGATGGGGAACACAGCTCAGGAAAGTGACCAGGGGATTACAGGCTGATATCACCCAGTCCCCGCCCTGCTCTGGACCAATCAGTGAGCAGTATGGGTGGGGGAATGTATTTAGTGTTAATGAACCACCTGTGCTGATCTCTGTAGGAGTGTCCTCCTCTATAAATGTCCCCGTTATTCCATCCTCCTCCATAGACTGCTGATCATCCCTCACATACCTCTCTTCTTCTTCTTCTGCTTTAACCTCAAATTCTATATCGATTGGATCTCCACTCTAAATCAAGAAAATGAGAGAGAATATCATCTGTAAAATATAAGATTTATTATTGTGACATCACATATAAAATATACACATTGGTGTTGATTTACTAAAGGCAAATCCACTACACACTACAAGTGCACATGGAGGTGCAGTCGCTGTAGATCTGAGGGGAAGATCTGAAATGAGGGGAAGCTCTGCTAATTTCTATCATCCAATTATATGCAAGCAAAAATGCATTTTTCTTACATTTTCCTTCTATGTTCCCCTCAGATCTACAGCGACTGCACCTCCAAGTGCACAGTGGATTTGCCTTTAGTAAATAAACCCCCCTGTCTCCTCCAGTTCATGTTCTAGATGATCCATCCCACCAACCTTATAACAGTGGGGGATGGTGTGATCTTCCTGTGTGGAATCCCGAGAATACAGAGGACGGGGACATCTCTCTGGTGGGTTCCTGGTATTTGGTGGCTCCATCATATCCTTGTGTCCTTCTGAAAACTCCTCCATCTCTCCATACTCCTCATCCTCCTCTTCATACTCTTCTTTAACATCAATATTATCATCCCCGAGGTTTCCACTCTGAATATATAATAAAACATTAATTGTAACAATCATGCTGTGTATAAATCAGAACTACCAATAATTGTCAATCATCTACCTGATGATGGTGAGGGATGGTGTGACCTTCCTGTGTGGAATCTCGGGAATACAGAGGACGGGGACATCTCTCTGGTGGGTTCCCATTACTGGATCCATCTGTAGGAAACACACACACTGACTGAATACATTGTATCTATGTGTTTATCAGATGGGGGATCTAGGTGGAGCCACCGTA
>CM053028.1:558930085-559117171 GCA_028564925.1 Lithobates sylvaticus | reverse complement strand
CTAACCGTTGTATCCTATATAATAAGTTTTACATTGTATAGTCCTGATTTCTTTTACACCCATTTCCTACCAGCTGAACATTTTATATCTGATGATCTGATTGGAGCACAGACTTTTACATGTTGATAATGTAATAACATCTTTAAACTTTGGAACCTTATAGAAAGTGATAATGGGGGAGGAGTCAATAACCCAATTATGGTGGTCATCAGGATCAGTCCAGTCTTCATCTTGGTTGTTCTCCCCCATCCTCACTCTCTGACCTCTGGTGGGGCTCCCCCCGCTGTTATTCATGACTAAATCATGGACTAAATAATTAAGTGCAGGACTTCTTGTGTTGGGAAGATGGCAATGAGTGATAGAGGGGGTGGGGACACTCGTCCTATTATCCCCTCACCACTGTCACTCCTATAAAAGACAGTTCTCGTTGTTTCCTCACTCTCTGACTAAGGTCCATGAATAAAGAAATGAACTGATAGGAGATTCAGAGATGTAAGGCTGAAACAACTAATCGATTGTGAAAATAGTTGTCAACTATTTTCATAATCGATTAGTTGGTCAGTCGATTAATTGGCCTGCATACAGAATGCATTATTTATTTACATATCAGAAAATACAGCTCAGTACACCATCCATACATGTCAGAACATGCCTGAGAACTTGAATGTGTGAGGAGCAATGCCTCATGGGACATGTAGTCCTGGGCAAGAGACGAAAGCAAGTGATTCTAAAGGCAGAATTTTTTTAATCTTCATATAGGGGAACTCTATACTATACTTTACCATACTATACTGGGTCCTGGGTGTAATCCTTGACTCTGACCTCTCCTTCAGCCCCCATATCCAATCACTGGCTAAATCCTGCCACCTTCACCTCTGCAACATCTCCCGAATTGGACCCTTCCTAACTAATGACACCACAAAGCAACTCATTCACTCCTTGATTATTTTTCCGCCTTGACTACTGCAACTCTCTCCTTAATGGCCGACCCTTAAGCAGGCTATCCCCCCTTCAGTCTATTATGAATGCTGCTGCTAGACTAATACACCTCACTAATCGATCCGTTAATGCCGCCCCTCTCAGCCAATCCCTTCACTGGCTTCCCCTACCCCACCGTGTAAAATTCAAAATGCTTACCATAACATACAAAGCCATCCACAACATCTCCCCCATCTACATTACCAACCTCATCTGCAGATATCGCCCAAATTGTCCCCTCTGCTCCTCCCAGGACCTCCTGCTCTCTAGCTCCCTTGTTACCTCCTCCCATGCTCACCTTCAGGACTTTTCCAGAGCCTCTCCCATCCTCTGGAACTCCCTGCCCCATTATGTTCCATCAGCCCCTACCCTGTCCACCTTTAAGAGATCCCTGAAAACTCATTTATTCAGGGAAACCTATCCCACACCCACCTAACAACTGTCCCCGAGCCACCCCATCAAATCATTCTCTGCAGCTATTAACTTTTGTACCACCACCCCGTCCCTTTAAAATGTAAGCTCTACGAGCCCCCCTTTACCTATTGTATTGTACTGTAGTTTAATTGTATTGTTCCCCCCTCCTATACAATGTAAAGCGCTGCTTAAACTGTTGGCGCTATATAAATGGTGTATAAATAATAATAATACTTTGTACCTTTCTATTGGCAAACTCTATACTATACTTTGTACCTTCCTATAGGAGAACTCTATACTTTGTGGCTTCCTATAGATGAACTCTATACTATACTTTGTACCTTCCTATAGGCGAACTCTATACTATACTTTGTGGCTTCCTATAGGGGAACTCTATACTATACTTTGTGACTTCCTATAGAAGAACTCTATACTATACTTTGTGGCTTCCTATAGGGGAACTTTACTGTACTTTGTACCTTCATATAGGCAAACTCTATACCAGGGGTGCCCAACCAGTGGCCCGGGGGCCACATGTGGCCCGCGGAGCCCTCTAATGTGGCCCACGTCCTCCTTCTGTGGGATGGCAGATTGGCAAGCCCAGAACATGGGTGAACGTTGGGAGACTAATTTGCTGATGCCACTGCTGCCAATTCTTTCCATATATGCACATGTGAGTACCCATCTGCTTTTTTTAAAAATAAATTTTATTAGCCTATACGGTATCACACTATATGGCCTCATTCCTTTTTTGCCGGTAATACTGCTGGGGATGAACTACACTGTACACCTTCCACCACCCCCACCTTGGGCTTCCATTGAGCGTCCACTGTCTGCATTTATCCGTGGTCTTCACTGCATCATAATCCTGGAACAGCTGCTCATCTAGGTGTAGTCTAAACACCATTCAGCACGTTTGACTCACATGGCATAATCCTACTGAGTCCACGAAAGTCGGTAAGCCTTTTGTCCAGTTGGTGATTGAAAACTTCAGACAAGCTGCACAAGTCACTTTATAATATTTTGCACACACCTATGTCACTATTTTTGGTGTAATATTGTTGCTTTTTATTATTGTCTCATATAATCACTTCTAATTGATTATGAATATTTATTATTAATATCCTTCAGCATATTTATTATCAATAATTTTCAGCATATATTGATTTGTCACTACTCATTCACAATCTATATTATAATAGTTTTATTTATTTACCTGTTCAAATATAAATTTTTTGAAACACTTTAGGAGCGCTGCACTCTATATTTATTCATGGGTTGCAGACCCGCCATCCCAGAGCATCTGTGTTAATGAAGCCGGCAAAGCAAGCAGCTGTGGAACAGAGCTGTATAAGCTGATGTTTCCTGTATAGCGCCGTCGCTTGCCACATGCGGAGTGATACCAAATGCAACATGCCGGGGACAGCAACGGCAGGCAATACCTGAATGGGAGACTGTTATTAAAGGTCAGTTTATTACTAAAATTGCAGTGTATATATTGTGCATATCTGTGCAGTGGTTACTGGGCTGCTTTCAAACTGATCGGCAGGTGCAGTGCACCTTCAGGTTACCAGCACTGAGGCATAGACTTCTGTTATTACCTGCAGGTTTGGTGTGCTTTCAGAAAGTGCGCCGCACCTGCAGGATATAATAGAAATCTATGGCAAAGTGTAGCTAACCCGCAGGAAAGACACAGGTGCACTGCGCTGCATTAGTGTAAAAGGCCCCTTTCACACAATCTGTCCGACTCAAATCGGACCCTCCATTTACTTCTATGAAACGGCAGATGTAAACAGATTTGTGTCCTTTTACTCCCGCCTACCTCCAATCTGATTCGCTAAAAAAAAACAGAAGGGGAGCAATGCCCTTCCATCAGGGGGGATCAGAGGACCCATAGAGTAGAGTGGGCTGTGTCTGTGTCCGCTCTGCATGGACCTGTCATCTGCCTGCTCTGCTCATTGTGGCCCGCAACCAGTTACCAAGTCACTTAAGTGGCCCTCGCTCTTCAAAAGGTTGGGCACCCCTGCTCTATACTATACTTTGTACCTTCCTATAGGAGAACTCTATACGTTGTGGCTTCCTATAGATGAACTCTATACTATACTTTGTACCTTCCTATAGGCGAACTCTATACTATACTTTGTGGCTTCCTATAGGCAAACTCTATACTAAACGTTGTACCTTCCTATAGGCGAACTATATACTATACTTTGTGGCTTCCTATAGGGGAACTCTATACTATACTGTGTACCTTCCTATAGGAGAACTCTTTACTGTACTTTGTGGCTTCCTATAGGGGAACTTTATACTATACTTTGTACCTTCCTATAGGAGAACTCTATACTTTGTTGCTTCCTATAGAAGAACTCTATACTATACTTTGTACCTTCCTATAGGCAAAGTCTATACTATACATTGTACCTTCCTATAGGAGAACTCTATACTATACTTTGTGGCTTCCTATAGGGGAACTCTATACTATACTTTGTGGATTCATATAGGGGAACTCTATACTATACTTTGTGGCTTCCTATAGGAGAACTCTATACTATACTTTGTGGCTTCCTATAGAGTAACTCTATAATATACTTTGTGGCTTCCTATAGGGGAACGATATACTATAATGTGTGGCTTCCTATAAGGGAATTCTATACTATACTTTGTGGCTTCCTATAGAGGAACTCTATACTATACTTTGTGGCTTCCTATAGGAGAACTCTATGTAGCCATAGTGTTAGCATTACTGACAAACAATCCGCCAAATCACCCCACTGCCAGACTTCATGCATCCTTTCCAGAGACAACGAACAATCTTTTGCAAGCTTTGTTTTTGTTGTTTATTGGGGGGTACAACTTGGATAGGGATATGGGATGCCCATATAATTCATCATTGCCATCACATTTAAAGATCCCAATACAAAATAAAGTTAGAGCCTGAAGATTGAATGTGCATAATAGACTAGATATAAATATTCCCCTGTTTTTCCATGCAGACTACTCTTTCTAAGAGTTCTCCATCCATCACTGTGTGAGGGACAGAAACATCACTTTTGACCGTATAAAAGCAATGGTCTTAGATCTCTTCACCTGCCCAAAACTTGCTTCCTCCTGTACAGACTTTATTCCTCCTGCACAAACATGTAGTTGCTAATTGAAGTATGACACATCCTCTTCTATTGGGTAGTATTAACTCCCTCTGAATAAGCCCCTCTGGTGGCTCGCTGCTAATAGGCCGGAGGCCTGCAGAACCTCTCCCCGGAGGCCTAGTAGGTTAAAAGCCTGTCTTCTAGGAAATGGACTACTGCTCCCAGCCAGCCCAACTTGCAAACCATGTGCCCTCTGGCCACACTGATTTGACACAGATCCCACAGTCTCTTTTCTGATCCAGGACTCCTCACCATCCACCGTGTGCATGATAAAGACTCTGCTAGTGAACGTGTAGAAGCAGAGTTCCCTCACAGATTCCCTGGTACCTTCAGCCCTCCACTGTGGTAACACTCAACGACCTTCCAGCCCTGAGTCCTTCATGAGGAACTTATCCGGACCATGCATTCTGACAGCTTCTCCTGCCCCTCTGCTCCAGGAGTTCCCTGTCACCGACCGTGTGGTGACAGAGACAATGCCAATGACCGTGTAGAGGCAATGTTCCTTCACAGCTCTCCCTGGGCCTCCTCCTGCGATCGGTACACCCCCCCCAGACGGAGGTGTCCTCCTGCGGCTGTCTAGCACTCCATTCCTCACTTCACCCAGTTGACTTCTCCTCCACAGTGACATGTGATCTCAGCTTATATATGAGGCCTGCCCCCTGCCAATACTGATGGCGATTGGTCAGGGCTCACACACTCCAGTTCCAGGTCCAGACCCTTTTCTAGAACATTCTCCTCAGAACAGGAGAGACGCCTCAGAACTGATGTGCAGGTGGTCACACCCACTGCTACTCTGACCACTCCCAGATCAAAACAGAGAGGCCTAGCTTGCAGCATAAGCCTGCCTAAATTTGCCTGCGCAAAACAAACCCTAGTAATATAACCCTTACTAGCACCTACCTACTGGTAGAGGGTGCTACATTTATACTATACTTTGTGGCTTCCTATAGGGAAACTCTATACTATACTTTGCGTCTTCCTATAGGGAAACTCTGTACTATACTTTGCTGCTTTCTATAGGGGAACTCTGAAGGCAGGAGGAGCCAAAAGTCCCCTGCTCTGTTCAAAACCATTACATGGAGGAGGTAAGTAGGGGTGCACTGAATGGAAATTTTGGTGCTGAAACCGAAAATGAAGGATGCACTAGGCCGAAAACCGATACCGAAAATGACAGTTTTTAAAAAATATGTATATTTTTATATACAACCACCATTTATATATAACCATCTCTTTTATCATGTCCCCAGTCTTTAACCATCTCTTGTATCATGTCCTCAGTCTCTGACCATCTCTTTTATCATGTCCCCAGTCTCTAACCATGTCTTGTATCATGTCCCCAGTCTCTAACCATCTCTTGTATCACGTCCCCAGCCTCTAACCATCTCTTGTATCGTCCCCAGTTTCTAACCATCTCTTGTATCATGTCCCCAGAGGTCCCGGTGTATCACGGTAAACGGACGCTCATCGCGGCCTTTTACCACGTGATCGTTCTGTCAAATGTTCATGACGCTGGTTCCTCTCTCTGTACCGATCAGTACAGTGTGAGAGGAGAGGGGGAGGGATCCGTGGCAGCAGCGCTGTGGGCGGGATCTGTAGTACCCACAGCGCTGCTCTGCAGTCACCACCGATCCATCCATCCATGCTCAGCCATACCCTGCAATACCATGCGATACTCTGCAATACCCTGCGATACCATGCAATACCCTGCGATACCATGCAATACCCTGCGATACTCTGCGATACCATGCAATACCATGCAATACTCTGCAAAACCCTGCGATAAAATGCAATACTCTGCAATACCCTGCGATACTCTGCGATAACATGCAATACTCTGCAATACCCTGTGATACCCTGTAATACGCTGCAATATCCTGCGATACCCTGCAATACCCAGCCATACTCGGCGATAATCAGCCATACTTGGGTGTACTCGGCCTCTGTATGTGGCCAGGCTGTGGAAGTCTCATACTCAGGAGGAGTAGGAGAATCTATTTTCGGGTGTCATTTTTGGTATGTACATGCCATGTGTTAGAAATATTGTATAAATCGACAACTTTGTGTTAAAAAAATGAGTTTTAACCACTTCCCGCCCACCGGCTGTCAAATGACATCCTTGAATTTGTGCGAGATATCTGAATGATGCCTGCAGCTACAGGCATCATTCAGATATCATCTTTTTCAGCCAGCGATTCCCTACATCATAAGAATGATCATAACAGCTGTTCCACTGCTTGATCGTTCTTATGGGAGGCGAGAGGGGACGCCCCCCTCCCGCCGCCCTCCGGTGCTTCTAATGACTCACCACTACGATCGAAGCCAGGATCGTTTTTTTTTTTTTTTTATTTCAGGCTTTCCAGCCTAGAGGTAAGATGTGGGGTCTTATTGGCCCTATATCTCACTGTAAAGAGGACCTGCCATGCCATATTTCTATTACAAGGGATGTTTACATTCCTTGTAATGGGAATAAAAGTGATCAAAATTTTTTTGGGGGGGAAAAAAGTGTCAAACTAAAATAAATAAAGTAAAGCGCCCCTGTCCCCGTGTGCTCACATGCAGAAGCGAACGCATATGTAAGTCCCGCCCACATATGAAAAGGTGTTCAAACCACACATGTGAGGTATCGCTGCGAGTAAAACATTTTAAAGGGTCGCCTATGGGGATTTTTAAGTAGCAAAGTTTGGCGCCATTCCACGAGTGTGTGCAATTTTTGAAAGGTGACATGTTAGGTATCTATTTACTCAGCGTAACTTCATCTTTCACATTATGCAAAAACATTGGGCTAACTTTACTGTTTTGTTTTTTGTAAAGCACAAAACTTTTTCTTTTTTTTTAAACGTGTTCGCAAAATTTCTGCGCAAGTACCGTGCGAGATAAAAAGTTGCAACGACAGCCATTGTATTCTCTAGGGTCTTTGCTAAAAAAAACATATGTATATATAATGTTTTGGGGTTCTATGTAATTCTCTAGCGAATAAATGATGATTTTTACATGTAGGAGAGAAATGTCAGAATTGACCTGGGTGCTCCAGAATGCCTGCAGGAGCTCCTTGCATGTTGGGCCTCTGTATGTGGCCACGCTGTGTAAAAGTCTCACACATGTGGTATCGCCATACTCAGGAGTAATAGCAGAATGTGTTTTGGGGTGTAATTTGTGGTATGCATATGCTGTGTGTGAGAAATAACCTGCTAATATGACAATTTTGTGAAAAAGAAAAAAAAGAAAAAAAAATTAGATATTGCAAAGAATTGTGGGAAAAAATTACAACTTCAAAAAACTCACCATGCCTCTTTCTAAATACCTTGGAATGTCTTCTTTCCAAAAAGGGGTCATTTGGGGGGTATTTGTACTTTTCTGGCATGTTAGGGTCTCAAGAAATGAGATTCCCGTCAGTACATCAGGTGTGATAAATTTTCAGATATTGGCACCATAGCTTTTGGACTCTATAACTTTCACACAGACCAAATAATAAACCCCAATTTGTACTTATTTTTACCAAAGATATGTAGCAGTATAAATTTATCAAGGAAAATTACAAATTTGCTAAATTTTATAACAGAAACGAAGAAAAATTCATTTTTTTACCGAATTTTTAGTATTTTTTCTTTTATAGCGCAAAAAATAAAAAACCCAGCAGTGATTAAATACCACCAAAAGAAAGCTCTATTTGTGTGAAAAAGAGGACTAAAATTTCATATAGGTACAGTGTTGTATGACTGAGGAGTTGTCATTCAAAATGTGAGAGCACCGAAAGCTGAAAATTGGTCTGGTTATTAAGGGTGGTAAGTGGTTAAAGAAAAAAAAAATGCAAACCTTTACAATCACTTTAAGGGGTAAACAGGTGGTCAGGAGGCAACATATTGCCTCTTTACCGGCTGTCAAATGCCTCTGAAAAGAGCACAGATCGCTTTTCAGAGGAACAGCACTTTTTTGCTGGTACTTTGAACAAGCAAGAAAAGAACGTGCGCGTGTGTGTGTATATATACAGTGGTGTGAAAAAGTGTTTGCCCCCTTCCTCATTTCCTGTTCCTTTGCATGTTTGTCACACTTAAGTGTTTCGGAACATCAAACCAATTTAAACAATAGTCAAGGACAACAAAAGTAAACACAAAATGCAATTTGTAAATGAAGGTGTTTATTATTAAAGGTGAAAAAAAATCCAAACCATCATGGCCCTGTGTGAAAAAGTGATTGCCCCCCTTGTTAAAACATACTATAACTGTGGTTGTCCACACCTGAGTTCAATTTCTCTAGACACACCCAGGCCTGATTATTGACACACCTGTTCACAATCAAGGCATCACTTAAATAGGAGCTGCTTGACACAGTAAGGTCCACCAGAAGATCCTTAAAAGCTACACATCATGCCGAGACCCAAAGAAATTCAGGAACAATTGAGAAAGAAAGTAATTGAGATCTATCAGTCTGGAAAGGGTTATAAAGCCATTTCCAAAGCTTTGGGAATCCAGCGAACCACAGTGAGAGCCATTATCCACAAATGGCGAAGACATGGAACAGTGGTGAACCTTCCCAGGAGTGGCCGGTCGCCCAAAATTACCCCAAGAGCGCAGCGACGACTCATCCAAGAGGTCACAAAAGACCCCACAACAACGTCCAAG
The DNA here is from genome assembly GCA_028564925.1 of Lithobates sylvaticus. Classification (NCBI taxonomy): domain Eukaryota; kingdom Metazoa; phylum Chordata; class Amphibia; order Anura; family Ranidae; genus Lithobates; species Lithobates sylvaticus. The sequence continues at coordinate 559,108,014 of CM053028.1, read as the reverse complement.
GAACTGCAGGCCTCACTTGCCTCAGTTAAGGTCAGCGTTCATGCCTCCACCATCAGGAAAAGACTGGGCAAAAATGGCCTGCATGGCAGAGTTCCAAGGAGAAAACCACTGCTGAGCAAAAAGAACATCAAAGCTCGTCTCAATTTCTCCACAACACATCTTGATGATCCCCAATACTTTTGGGACAACATTCTGTGGACCGATGAGACAAAAGTGGAACTCTTTGGAAGGTGTGTGTCCAAGTATATCTGGCGTAGAAGGAACACTGCATTTCAGAAAAAGAACATTATACCAACAGTAAAATATGGTGGTGGTAGTGTGATGGTCTGGGGCTGTTTTGCTGCTTCAGGACCTGGAAGACTTGCCGTGATAAAAGGAACTATGAATTCTGCTGTCTACCAAGAGATCCTGAAGGAGAATGTCCGACCATCTGTTCGTGTACTCAAGCTGAAACGAACTTGGGTTCTGCAGCAGGACAATGATCCTAAACACACCAGCAAGTCCACCACCGAATGGCTGAAGAAAAACAAAATGAAGACTTTGGAGTGGCCTAGCCAAAGTCCAGACCTGAATCCTATTGAGATGTTGTGGTATGACCTTAAAAAGGCCGTTCATGCTCGAAAACCCTCTAATGTAACTGAATTAGGACAATTCTGCAAAGATGAGTGGGCCAAAATTCCTCCAGGACGCTGTAAAAGCCTCATTGCACGTTATCGCAAACGCTTGGTTGCAGTTGTTGCTGCTAAGGGTGGCCCAACCAGTTATTAGGTTTAGGGGGCAATCACTTTTTCACACAGGGCCATGATGGTTTGGATTTTTTTTCACCTTTAATAATAAACACCTTCATTTACAAATTGCATTTTGTGTTTACTTGTGTTGTCCTTGACTATTGTTTAAATTGGTTTGATGTTCCGAAACACTTAAGTGTGACAAACATGCAAAGGAACAGGAAATGAGGAAGGGGGCAAACACTATTTTCACACCACTGTATATATATATATATATATATATATATATATATATATTGCAGCCACTGTGCCCTCAAACGCTGACACTGTGCCATCAATTGCAGCCACTGTGCCCATGCTGCCACTGTGCCCTCAAATTCTACAACTGTGCCATCAATTGCAGCCACTGTGCCATCAAACGCTGCCACTGTGCCCATCAAATGCTGCCACTGTGCCCATCAAACGCAGCCACTGTGCCAAACACTGCCACTGTGCCATCAATTGCAGCCACTGTGCCATTAAATGCTGCCACTGTGCCATCAATTGCAGCCACTGTACCAAACGCTGCCAGTGTGCCATCAACAGTGTTGGTCATCTTACTTTAAAAAAGTAATTAGTTAAGTTACAAATTACTTCTCCCAAAAAGTAATTGCGTTAGTAACTCAGTTACTACATTGGAAAAGTAATTAGTTACGCAGCAAAGTAACTGACTTTTTTTTTTTTAAATATTCTATACGTGTAACTAAGGGGCGGGTCTAGTATTACTGTAACCAAGGGGCGCTTTTTTTTTTTTTATTGTTATATATCGTGTAACCAAGGGGCTGCTCTATTAGTACTCTAACCAAGGGGCAGATCTGTTATAGTTTGTAAGCAAGTGGCGGGTCTATTATTATTATATCGTGTAAGGGGCGGATGGCTACAGAAGAGGGCGAATGTTAAATTAATGGGCAGAGCTCGATATATAACAATAATAATAAATGTGCCCCTTGGTTACAGTAATACTAGATCCGCCCCTTAGTTACATGATAGATGCCCCTTGCAGAGTAGCATGAGCATCAGGAGCGTGCGGCATTGCCTCGTACAATTACATGTTAACTGCACCTGCGCGGTGTAGAGTTCACTCAAAGCTGTTTAGGTTCGGCAATTTTCGTAAGCTCCGTAGTCCTTCGTACTGCGCAAGCCCTGCGCCTGCGCAGTACAGGGGGTCCTTATCCGGCGGGGGAACTTTTTCGGGAGGACACCGGAATTACACTACTGCCATCTAGTGGCGGTAGATGTAATTGGGGTAACTAAGCCAAAGTAATGGGAACTGAGTTACCATGAGGGGAAAAGTAATCAGTTAGATTACTCGTTACCCTATAAAGTAACTGCGTTAGGTAACTCAGTTTATTTTAACTCAGTTACTTACATCACTGGCCATCAAATGCTGCCACTGTGTCCATCAAATGCTGCCACTGTGCCCATCAAATGCTGCCACTGTGCCCATCAAATGCTGCTAGTGTGCCCTTGAATGCCCCCAGTGTTCCCCCCGCCCACTCGCTATCTGCCCGGCACTTACCCTGTCTTGGTGGGGCAGTGGGTGACGGCGACGAGCAGGTCCTCCATGCGTCTCCTGCTATCCTCATCTCCTATCCTCTCCTCCTGATAGGCATCCAATAGCGGTGCTTGTCATTTCAGCCAATCAGGTGACAGGTAACAGACCTGAGCACCTGATTGGCGGAGAGGCGGTTTAGTGTTAGGAAAGCGAATAGTCATTTGCTTTTCTAACACAGCTGAAGGAAAAGGTCACCTTTTTTGATGCCTATTAGAGCCTATGGCTCTAATCAGGTGCTTCAAAAACAATCCCCCCCCGCCGCTGTAATTCAGGCACCCGGCAATGCATGAATCTACCTATTGGTGATAGAGGGGGTGGCAGGAGAGAGGGGGCGGCACCCGTGCACCCTTAATGCGTGGGCCACCACTGCATCTAAACACACACACATAATACACACACATATACTGTCTATATACACACACACATACATATATAAATGCACACACATATAAACACACACACATACATATATAAATGCATACACACATACATGCACACACATATATGCACACAAATACATGCACATGCACACAAATACATGCACATACACATGCATACATACACATGCACACAAATACATGCACACATATGTATTTGGCAATCACAATGCACATATTGGGCCTATTTATATGAGGGCATCTATTGATGTCCTCCCAGAACCGCACGCCCACTGCGGCGCTTACCCAGTGCGCTCTGGGGTCGCTATGTTTTGTGGACACAGATTGGGGTAAAGGCTTAATCACAGCGTCCCTTTACCACGTGATCATGATCAGCTATGTCCAATCACAGCTGATCACGATGTAACCACACTTGACGGTTATCGACAGTACTTTGCTTATACTGTCACAGTGTGCGGAGAGGAGCGCCATTAACCCACAAGTGAGAAAGGGAACATCTACACTGATAATCAAGGCACTGGTCAGTGTACCGTATAATCAGTGCAGTAAAAACAGTGCCTATCAGTGTCGCCTCCTCATCTGTGCTACCAATCACTGCTGCCTTTGATTGTCTCCTCATCAGTGCTGCCTATTAGTCCCCATTAGTGCCACCTATCATTGACCATCAGTTCAATCCTCATCAGTGCCTCTTCATCAGTAAAGGATAGAAATGGTCTGTTTGCCAAATGTTATAGCAGGAACTAAGAACATTTTTTTGTTTTCAAAATATTTTTTTAGTTTTTATTTTTTTGGTCAAAAATAAAAAACAATGTTTATTAAATACCACCAAAAGAATGCTGTATTATTAGTGTGAAATAAAAATGACTGCACAATTGTCAGTCAAAATGCGACCGCGATGAAAGCTGAAAATTGGCATGGGCAGGAAGGGGGTAAAATTGCACACTAGGCAAGTGGTTATTCTTACCTGAGCCCCATCAGACCCAGCCATGTGCTCCTGCTGCTGTCTCCCTCCCCAGTGGGCAGATAGATAGCAGCAGGAGCCATTGGCTCCCACTAATGGAAATCAAATGCTTTGACGATCAAGCGGAGTGTGGGCTCTGTGTCAATAGACGCAGTCAGGACAGCTTGGTAGTGTACCTGCCCGGGTGCCCCCATGGACAGTGGCTTTGACAAAGAGCGGGAGTGCCAGTGGGGGACCCCAGAAGAGGTGGATCGGGGCCAGTCTGTACAATACTTTTAAACAGAGCAGATATGTAGAAAATGTATGTTAATTTAATTAAAAAATTACAAATAGAGCTTTCATGTGACTTTATTCATTTAGTGATCACATTGGCAGTGTATACTACTCATACAATTTACTGTACAAATACATTAAAAAATGTATAACTTAGATCATAATTATTATAGCACAACTGTAGATATTCTGTATATTGATCATCCTAAAAAAGAAATGTAATTTTATTTTTATTTTTTACAGATAACACTCAAATTGTGTTGGAGTTTGAAGAAATAGAGGATTCAAACCTGTGTGGTAAGTGGAAAATACCCTTTTGTCGACAGCTAAAACTTCTACCTATTAGTTAAACTTTGCTATGTTACAATATGAAGATGTATTAAGTGGTACTAAAGTCCACTATCACGTGTTCTTTTTAGGGCCCCACCAGGTGGCCTAGTGGGCTAGTATGCATGGGATATTTGCACAATATAGCATGTTTAGCTACATTGTAATTAATATGGCAGGTGCCAGGGGCTTCCATCTTCGCCCAGTCTTGGCAGCAGCAATGTCACTCCCAAGCATGTGGTTTGTAGTCCCATCACAGCGACACAGATCGGGGCTGTAAATATACGTTTAGCCATGCATGCACGGATCACTGAGCACATGATGACTGACAGGGAGGAGGAAGGATTTAGGACAGAAGAAACTGCTAGAGTCTCTTCTTTCATAAATATCCTGTCTTTCAACAATTTCATTAAAATCAAAGTTTTCTACTAGTGTATACATTTCTTTTTCTCAATTAGCTCCTGAAGTAGTTCGAAATGAAGAAGATCCACAACCTAGACCATCACATACTGGTAAATGTAAAGATGTATCTATCAGTTGCCCCCTTATAAAAAGTGTGACAAAATAACAAAAATATAAATTTCTCAAGCAGATCAGCTGAAAAATGTAATCTCCAATCAGGATGGAGCAGTGGATGCTGTACCTCTAAGCCCTCGTACACACGGTCGGACATTCCGACCACAAAATCCATTGGATTTTGTCCGAAACTTGTGTTGCACACACACAGTCGGACAAAGTTGTCGGAAAATCCGATCATTCCGAACGAGGTGACGTACAAAACGTAGAACGACGGGACTACGTAGAGGCCAGTAGCCAATAGATTTCGTCTCCAGATTACTTCTGAGCATGCGTGGCACTTTGTGCGTCGGAATACTCTACACACGATCGGAAAAAGTCTGATCGGATTTTGTTGCCAGAAAATTTTAGATCCTGCTCTCAAATTTTTCGGAAAAAAGCCCGCTAGAGCCCACACACAATCGGATTTTCCAACAACATAATCCGATCGGACTTTTTCCATCGGAATATCCGACCGTATGTATGGGGCATAAACAAGTAAATCTACAAACCACTAGAACTTTTCTTTATTTATTTTTTCTTTATATTTCATAGTAAGTTTTGAATAATTTATTTATTATTTTGCAGATCAAGAAGAAAGAGTGGAACATGCATCGGCTAATAATTCTTCTTCTGGCCCTATACGGGTTCCCAGAGGAAGGAGGAGAAGGCAAATGCTAGTAGAGGCAGCTGGTAGTGCCGCTGTTCAGTTAGAGCAGACCTTAAATTTGTTAAGGGAAAGCTTAAGGGATAGACAATCTATCCAAGATTCAATTCAGAACTCCATTGTTGGCGAAATGAGACGTTCCAATGACAACATGGAGCGTCTAACTACTGCAGTTTTACAGCAGCAAACAATCTTCCAAGAGATGCTAGAAGAGTATAAAAAAATGTCCCTTGCTCTTCTGCATCTTGTTGGTCATATGACGCTACCAAGCCAACAACTGGCCCCCATGGATGATTTAAACTATGGGAGGGATCCCTCAAACATTTGAATGAATACACACATATAGGGTTTGTTAAGTTAAATAATGTCCCTAGTCTTTTTTTGTGTCTTGGTTTAAAAAAAAAATAATATTTAAAAATGTACTATTTTTGTTGGTCATCCACGTTGCTCCCCCTTGTCCATGATACTAAAATAGGGGACCAGTAAAAAGACCTATACTTGTCTTGTTTGTTTGAAATTTTATATATTTTTCAATAAAATATTTTTTATCAGAAATCCAGTGTGTGGTTTTTGTATATTTGTTATTGAACTTTAGTAAATGTGAAGAGAGGGAACAGTAGAACAATCTAAATTAAAGCAACATTTGGTTTCAATACCCTTATGTACACACGTCGGAAATTCCGACCACAAAATCCGTCAGATATTTGTCCGAAACTGGTGTTGCCCACACACGGTCGGACAAAGTTGTCGGAAAATCCGATCATTCTGAACGAGGTGACGTACAACGCATATGACGGGACTATGTAGAGGCCAGTAGCCAATAGCTTTGTCTCCAAATTTCTTCTGAGCATGCGTGGCACTTTGTCCGTCGGACTAGGCTACACACAATGGGAATTGACGCGATCGGACCATGTTGTCGGAAAATTTGAGATCCAGCTCTCAAACTTTGTGCATCGGAAATTCAGACAGAAAAAGTCAGATGGAGCCCACACACGGTCGGATTTTCCGACAACATGATCCGATCGAACATTTTCCATCGGAAAATCCGACCATGTGTACGGGGCATTAGCCTTCATAGCAGTAATTTTTAGAGCTTAATTTTTTGGAAAACTTGCACATAGAGGCAATAACCAGGTACCAATGGACAGCAATTTAATACATAGTTAAAAACACTGTCATTGATAAGTGAAACAGAGAGTTGTGTAGGAGGTTGACCATCACCACCAGCGGCTGCTAGACAGCCTACAAACCACAAACTTGTGTAGAAGGTTGACCATCACCACAAGCGGCTGGTAGACAGCCTACAAACTTTTGCACCCAAAACAATCTTTTCCATGCAAAGTGAGCTGAGGAGTCCGCTTAGCTACTGGCGCCTGCCTGCCATTTGAGCCGGGGAGGGGATGGAGGGTGTGCACAGCCTGAGTGAGCACACACACACAAACAGATAGATATATATATATACACACATACACACACACACATATATATATATATATATATATATATATATATGTGTGTGTGTATATATCTATCTATCTATCTATCTATCTATCTATCTATCTATCTATCTATCTATCTATATATATATATATATATATATATAGTTACATAGTTAGTCAGGTTGAAAAAAGACACAAGTCCATCCAGTTCAACCGCAAAAAAAATAAAAATAATATACAATCCCATATACCCAATTCTATACCCACAGTTGATCCAGAGGTAGGCGAAAAATCCCAGCAGAGCATGCTCCAATCTGCTACAGCAGGGGAAAAAATTCCTTCCTGATCCCCCGAGAGGCAATCGGATTTTCCCCGGATCAACTTTACCTATAAATGTCAGTACCCCATGATATTTTGTACATGTAGGAAATAATCCAGGCCTTTCTTAAAGCAATCAACTGATCTGGCCAGAACCACCTCTGGAGGGAGTCTATTCCACATTTTCACAGCTCTTACTGTAAAGAAACCTTTCCGTATTTGGAGATGAAATCTCTTTTCCTCTAGACGTAAAGAGTGCCTCCTTGTCCTCTTTGTTGACTGTAAAGTGAATAACTCAACTCCAAGTTCACTATATAGACCCCTTATATATTTGTACATGTTGATCATATAAAAATAATAAATTCAGTTCCTCTAATCCTTCCTCATAGCTGAGCTCCTCCATGCCTCTTATCAGTTTGGTTGCCCTTCTCTGCACTTTCTCCAGTTCCCCGATATCCTTTTTGAGAACTGAATATTCCAGATGAGGTCTTACTAATGATTTGAACAGGGGCAAAATGATATCTCTCTCTCTGGAGTCAATACCTCTCTTAATACAAGAAAGGACTTTGCTTGCTTTGGAAACCGCAGCTTGACATTGCATGCTATTATTGAGCTTATGATCTACCAAAACCCCCAGATCCTTCTCCACTACAGATCCCCCCAGTTGTATTCCTCCTAGTATGTATGATGCATGCATATTCTTAGCCCCCCAGTGCAGAACTTTACATTTATCAACATTAAACCTCATCTGCCACATAGTTGCCCAATTAGACAGAGCATTGAGGTCGGCTTGTAAATTGGAGACATCCTGTAAGGACGTTATTCCACTGCATAGCTTGGTGTCATCTGCAAAGACTGAAATGTTACTTTTGATCCCAGACCCAATATCATTTATAAAGATATTAAAAAGTAAGGGTCCCAGCACTGAACCTTGGGGTACACCACTGATAACCTTAGACCATTCAGAGTTAAGCCCCATACACACGGTCAGATTTTCCGATGGATTCTGTCCTATCGGACAATGTTGTCGGAAATTCCGACCGTGTGTAGGCACCATCGGACATTTTCCATCGGATTGTCCGACAGACAAAGTTTTATCTCCTGCTCTCAAATTTTCCGACAACAAAGTCCGATCACACCAATTCCGATCATGTGTAGCGTAGTCCGACGGACAAAGTGCTACGCATGCTCAGATCACATTACAAGACCAAAGCTATTGGCTACTAGCCTCTACGTAGTCCCATTGTACGCAACGAACGTCACCACATTCAGGATGATCGGATTTTCCGACAACTTTGTCTGACCGTGTGTATGCAACACCAGTGTCAGACAAAATCCGTCGGAAAATATCCGACGGATTTTGTGGTCGGAATTTCCGACCGTGTGTATGGGGCATAAGAATCATTAACCACGACTCTCCGAATTCTGTCATTTAGCCAGTTTTCTATCCATTTACAAACCGAGATTTCCAAACCTGTAGACTTTACCTTACACATGAGCCGTGTGTGCGGAACTGTATTGAATGCTTTTGCAAAATCCAAGTATACCACGTCCACCGCCACGCCTCTGTCCAAGTATACCACGTCCACCGCCACTCCTCTGTCCAAGTATACCACGTCCACCGCCACCCCTCTGTCCAAGTATACCACGTCCACCGCCACCCCTCTGTCCAAGTATACCACGTCCACCGCCACTCCTCTGTCCAAGTATACCACATCCACCGCCACCCCTCTGTCCAAGTATACCACGTCCACCGCCACCCCTCTGTCCAAGTATACCACGTCCACCGCCACCCTCTGTCCAAGTATACCACGTCCACCACCACCCCTCTGTCCAAGTATACTACGTCCACAGCCACCCCTCTGTCCAAGTATACCACGTCCACAGCCACCCCTCTGTCCAAGTATACCACGTCCACCGCCTCCCCTCTGTCCAAGTATACCACGTCCACCGCCACCCCTCTGTCCAAGTATACCACGTCCACAGCCACCCCTCTGTCCAAGTATACCATGTCCACAGCCACCCCTCTGTCCAAGTATACCACGTCCACCGGCACCCCTCTGTCCAAGTATACCATGTCCACAGCCACCCCTCTGTCCAAGTATACCACGTCCACAGCCACCCCTCTGTCCAAGTATACCACGTCCACAGCCACCCCTCTGTCCAAGTATACCACGTCCACAGCCACCCCTCTGTCCAAGTATACCACGTCCACAGCCACCCCTCTGTCCAAGTATACCACGTCCACCGCCTCCCCTCTGTCCAAGTATACCACGTCCACAGCCACCCCTCTGTCCAAGGTTTTACTTACCTCCTCATAAAAAGAAATCAGGTTTGTCTGACAACTTCTGTCTTTCATGAATCCATGCTGTCTGTTGCTTAAATCATTTTTTTCCTGCAAGAACTCGTCTATGTTGTCTTTTATTAATCTCTCCATTATCTTCCCAACTATAGAAGTTAAACTTACAGGTCTATAGTTACATGGTAAAGACTTTGTTCCCTTTTTAAATATAGGCACCACATTGGCCCTGCGCCAATCCATTGGTACTATTCCTGTCATTAATGAGTCCCTAAAAATTAGATACAATGGCTTTGAAATGACAGAGCTCAATTCTTTTAGGATCCGTGGATGGATGCCATCAGGTCCAGGTGCTTTATCTACCTTTATTCTGTCTAAATATTTCTGGACCATACAGGCCCGGATTTACTCCCTTTGCCGCCCCAAGGCCGGGTCCTTCAATGCTGCCCCCTCCCCCCCACACACACACACCCCATTCTCGTCCTTTATCGATGACTGTTACAATAGATCAATTAAAAACATATCTCCATTATATACTCCCCCCTTTATCATCTCAATATACACCCCTCTATCGTCTCTATATACATCCCTCTATCATCTCTATATACGCCCCCTCTATCATCTCTATATACACCCCCTCTATCTACACCCCTCTACAATCTCTATATACACCCCCTCAATCATCTCTATATACACCCCTCTATCATCTCTATATACATCCCTTTATCATCTCTATATACACCCCTCTATCATCTCTATATACACCCCTCTATCATCTCTATATACACCCCTCTATCGTCTCTTTATACATCCCTCTATCATCTCCATATACACCGCCCTCTATATACAGGTATACAGACAGGCTAGGGCTGTATACAGGCAGGCTAGGATGGTATACAGGCAGGCTAGGGCGGTATACAGGCAGGCTAGGGCGGTATACAGGCAGGCTAGGGCGGTATACAGGCAGGCTAGGACAGTATACAGGCATGCTAGGACGGTATACAGGCATGCTAGGACGGTATACAGGCAGGCTAGGGCGGTATACAGGCAGGCTAGGACGGTATACAGGCAGGCTAGGCTCTAGCCTAGGGGGGAGAGAGAGAGAAGGTGATGATCATGAGGAAGAGAGGGGGGAGGAAGAAGGTACATAGCACAAAGGGGTGGCAACAGAGAGGGGGGGTTATTCTGGGGGTTTTAATCACCAATTATGCTGGCTGGTCTGCTATTGTTTGAAAACAGAACTCCCCTCACAGCACAGTACAGTGCATTGTATGCATGTGGCTGAAGTGTGGGCGGGCACAAATGGGAGGAGGAGTATTGGATTGGACAAGCAGTGCAGTGAGGGAGGGGTTAGGAGGACAGTGGAGACAGAACACAGCCCGACTCCTGCACAAGCTAGCTGGTTTCCACGCTCTCACTGTATCACTGTGACAGGATGCCAGAGGTTGTGGAGCGCCGGAGCTACAGGGGAATAGCTATTCTTAATCTCCCCTAAACACTGTACAAGTCTTGCTGCCTGGGGGAGAAGACGCTCCTCCCGCAGCTGCCCACACAGACTCCGCCCCTGCTCTCCTTTCTAGTCAGCACCAGCGCTTGTTCATCCTCATCCCGCCCTGCTCATACAGAGCTCCGAATGATGTTAGTGTGGGGGGCGGCCGCGAAAGCCGAGAAGCCCCCTGCTGGAGCGGCGCTGCCCCTGCACCACTGCCGCCCCAAGGCCTGGCCTCAGTGGCCTTGTGGGAAATCCGGCCCTGGGACCATATCACTTTTGAGCCATTGTGGATTTGGGGCTGTGTCACTACCACCCCCCCATTATGGACATGAGCTCCCCCATGCTCCTTTGTATACACAGAGCTGAAGAAAGTATTTAATAAATTAGCCTTCTCTTTGTCCCCAGTCACCCACTCTAGATTATTTTGTAAAGGGCCTACATGCTCAGACTTGACCTTTTTACTATTAATATATTTGAAGAATTTTTTGGGTTTGTCCTACTATTTTTTGCAATCTGTCATTCGTTTTGAATTTTTGCATCCTTAATTTCCTTTTTTACATATTCTGTTAAATTCTTTGTAACATTTAAACAACACTAGTGTTCCTTCATTTTTATATTTTTTTAAAAGCTCTTTTCTTATAGTTTATAGCTTTTTTAACTTTGACCGTGAGCCGTGAGGTTTTATTTTAAGCCTTTTAAACTTATTGCCCATGGGAATATACTTTGCAGTGAGGTCCCAAAAAGTCTTTTTGAAGAATTACCATTTCTGTTCTGTGCTCATTGATGCCAATATTCCCTCCCAGTCCAAGTCCTGGAGAGCAGCCCTCATCCTTGGGAAATTTGCTCTCTTGAAGTTGAGCGTATTTATCTTTCCTGTATGTATTTCTTGCTTACAGCTAACATCAAATGTAATCGTGTTATGATCACTGCTACCCAGATGTTCCTTTATCTGAACATTAGTAATATGCTCTGCATGGTTTGAGATTACCAGATCCAGCAGAGCATCATTCCTAGTTGGGGCCTCAATAAACTGGACCATAAAATTGGCCTGTAATAGGTTTATAAATCTTTGCCCTTTAACTGTCCCAGCAGTGCCATTACTCCAGTCAATTTCTGGGTAGTTAAAATCCCCCATTATTATCACCATTCCAGCCCTTGCAGCCCTTTCCATCTGTGCAAGGAGCTGAGTCTCCACCTCCTCGTGAACATTGGGTGGTCTATAACAAACTCTAATGATTAACTTTGAACTACTCACATCTATATGCAGTTCCACCCATAATGCGTCAGACTCATCACACTCTCCATCCACCAGGTCCTCTTTCACGCTTGCTTTGAGATCACTTCTCACATAGAGACAGACCCAGCCACCTTTCCTTTTTACCCTGTCTCTCCGAAAGAGTGCATAGCCAGGAATATTAATAGCCCAGTCATGTGAAGATTGAAGCCAAGTTTCAGCAATACCAATTACATCATAGCTCTCCTCATGCACCAGAGCTTCCAACTCACCTATTTTGCTTGGCAGACTTCTGGCATTGGTGAACAAACACTTTAATGCATTACTATATTTTGCTCTGGTGTTTTTCATATCATTTTTAGTAGTACAAATGGCACTATAGTTTCCAATGGCGGTTTGCAACATGGGAAATTTCCTGTCACCTGCCATAAGTTGGACTTTATTCATATTATTTTATTATTCACTTTTCAATCATTTTACACAATTTTATATATATTTTTGTGTTATAGTTAATTTGGCACTATTATATGACTTGTTATTTATATTTATGTTTTGACTTCACGTCCATTGTATATACTTCAGTGCACATTGAGTGTTTCCCCTGTGCCCTCTTGCTCTGCCAACATCAGTGTGGCGGGTGCGATTGAGCACTCAGGTGAGCGCTCATCACATTTTCTACCCACAAGTGTGAGGCACTGGTTTAGCACAGCTTTCATCATTTTTCTTAAATTAAAAAATAAGACAACTGTAAAGTTAGCCCAATTTTTTTTTATATTGTGAAAGATAATGTTACAACATGTCATGCTTCAAAATTGCGCCCACTTGTGGAATGGCGACAAACTTTTTCCCCTAAAAATCTCCATAGGCGATGTTTAAAAAATTCTACAGGTTGCATGTTTTGAGATACAGAGGAGGTCTAGGGCTAGAATTATTGTTCTCACTCGAACAATCGCGGTGATACCTCACATGTCGGGGCGCTGATCTTGTATGTGTTCGCTTCTGCACACGAAAAAATAAATAAATAAATAATTTCTTAATTTATTTATTTTACCTTTTATTTTTACACAGTTTTTTTAAAAAAAAGTGTAAACATCCATTGTAATAGAAAAAAAGCATGACAGGATCTCTTAAATATGAGATCTGAGGGGTCAAAAAGACATCACATATCATATTTACACTAAACTGCAATAAAAAATAAAATGTCTCTTTAAGAGCTATGGGCAGAAGTGATGTTTTGACGTCGCTTGCGCCCTGCAATGGTATGGAGACGGGTGGGGGTCATCTTCCCTTCACTCCATACCAAGCCAGTCACTTAATAAGTCATTCATAGTGATTTATGCATAAGGTTACAACAGCGTAACACATTTTTTATTTTAAATATTTTACAGGCTTGGCCAATGGAAAATTGCCAAACACCAAATTACGATGTTCAGGGAAACCTTCCCAAACCTACCTACAATGGTGGAATCATTTGTCACAGAGACTAGCAGCACCCTTCCAGAACATTCTGGTGAAGATGCTCTGAAGACATCCTCACAGGGCGAGTTTTCCAAACTGGCGCTGGATGGTTTCCATATACCCCCCCACTATGTTACTATGTTTGTGGGGCTCCACTGTCCCACCTATGGGCCTGGCATGGTGGGTGCCACTGGGTAGAAGAGAGAGAAAGAGAGACCAGAGAATATCCGCTCGCTAATCCCTGTAGCTGGTGTATTAGGTGACTTTTGAGTTCATTGCTATCATTCCTGACCGCTGTGGCCGGAGAAGCTGTGAATTATTATTATTATACAGGACTTATATAGCGCCAACAGTTTGTGCAGCACTTTTAAGTCCTTGAGGTGAGTATTGGAGGAGTTAACAAGGGAGCTAGAGAGCAGGAGGCCTTGGGAGGAGGGGAGAGGATGATTTGGGAGATATCTGCAGATGAGGTTGGTGATGTAGATGGTGGTGATGCTGTGGATGGCTTTGTATGTTATGGTTAGTGTAACGGAATCACATCCCACTCTGCTTGAGTGCTTCCATCATATACTGCTTCCTCCAGTCTGAAGATGGAAATCAGATAATATAGCCGCATATTACAACCAAGAACTAGGCAGGACTCATTTGGCTGCAAAGCTGGAACAAATTTATTTGAACAAACTAACACAGAATATATACACTATAGGAGGACATTCCCCTCCTGATCATATTATCCTAACAATACAAACTGCACACAGGAATATAATTAGAACAAACATATACTATAAACTCAATGTTAATTAGCTACCTGGATGACTGAGAGGTTTTATTCCAGGTCAGACTTGCCGACTTCTACAATACTGAATACAGTGTACTGGACAATACACATTATTACAAGTATAAACACAACCCACAATGGTTTGCTCAGCAGACAGACAAAAGGTGAGTTAATTAGCACAAATACCAATGGGTGAAAGACCCCTAGAAGGCACACTAGACTTACTTGCAATAAACACATTATAGGAGGCAACCCCAGACAGGTGGCTTGCTGATGACATCAACATCTACTATGAGTCCCATAGTGTGGAGCAGTCCTTGCTGGAAATGTGGCATCTAGGCCCTTAACATGGACCCTGGGCTTAGAGTCTCAGAATCTGTGTCTTGGGGAGACATGGACTTGAATTCGAAGTAACAAGACCACTCCACAGATCCCCCAGGCATACACCTTCCGAAGAGTAGTGTTCCCCTAAATGCCAGGGCCCATAGTCAGTGGGTAAGATAATTGCTCCCAGTCCTCTCCAAAAGCCCCTGTCCCGGCTAGGTCTGTCACAATTAGTATTTCACATTTTATATGGTGGGGGAGGGGAAGCGAGTGAAGGGATTGGCAGAGAGGGGGAGCAGTCATGGATCGGTTAATGAGGTGTATTAGTCTACCAGCAGCATTAATAATGAAGGGGAATAGCCTGTGTAAAGGCCAGTCAGGGAGGAGGGAGTTGCAGTAGTCAAGGCGGAAAATAACCGAGAAGTAAATAAGAGGAGAATTCTGGAGATGTTGCGGAGGTTAAGGTGGCAAGATGTAGCCAGTGATTGGATGTGGGGGCTGAAGGAGAGGTCAGAGTCTAGGATTACACCCAGCACCCTGGCATGTGTGGAGGGACCAATGGTTGTGCCGCTGATCTTGATGGTAAAGTCCTAGGGAGGGGATCGGGGAGGATGAAATATTACAAGCTCAGTCTTAGAAAGATTAAGTTTAAGGAAATGATGTGACATCCACACTGATATGTCACTCAGTAAGTTTGTGATATGTGAGGAGATTGAGGGGGTAAGAATGGAGCATGATCTGCTCTCCATTATCTTCAGTGGAGGGCAGGAGAGACATGAGGGGTCTGATAGACTCCTGATGTCTCATGAAAGAGAACCTGTCACAACAAAATGCTATCATATTGGGGTTTATCTGTCCCTTATGACCCAAGCACTTATAACACCACCCCCAAAAACTTTGAGTTCCCTCCTATCTACAAACAAACAACATTTTGCTGATGTCTATATAATAAAGAAAACAATGATTGCACTACACATACCAGGGGTCATCAACCCTGTCCTCAGGGCCCACTAACAGGCCAGGTTTTATGTATTACCTTGGGGGAGATGCAGACTAGAATACTGCAATTACTAAGCAGCAAATTATATCACCTGTGATGTATTTCAGTTTTCTTGCAAACCTGACCTGTTGGTGGGGCCTGAGGACAGGAGTTGATGACCACTGACATATACTACATAACACCATGCATGGCAGAGTGAGGGAATCATTCTACATCCATTATTCTGGGTTACCTCTACACACAGGACCTGGAAAGGCTTTTAAAGCGTCACCTATGGGAAAATATTGAGTACAGAAGTTTGTCATCATTTCATCAGCACACACAATTTTAGGGCTGGACATGTTGGGTATCTATTTACTCGGCACACCCTCATCTTTTATATTTTACCAAAAACTGGGTAAAATATTGCAATTGTCCTCTAAAATTACACTTAATGTATTTCTTACTGAAATTTATACTTGATAAACCACTGAGCTAATTTAATGTGACATGAACTACCATCCTTTTATTCTCCAGGGACTCTGCTTTTCAGAAAATATATATTTGGGGGTTCTACAAGAATCTTCAGGAGAAAAATGTACATTTTAACATGTGTGCAAAAAAAAAAAAATACAAAAACAGCTCTGGCAGTAAAAGGGATAATGAGAGCTGGATACATTACACTGAGCACAGCAGAGTGATTCTAACATCTCCATCAGTAAATGTAGTGCAAAACACCATTATAGCCACTAGATGGAGCCAATGATCATATGAAAAAAATATGACCAAAACTTGTCACATTCGTTCAACTATTTTTTTTTTTTTTTTTTTAAAGAGACCTCCAAGTGTTTGTGAAATCTTCCACCACAAAATGCCAAAGAAATGTAATGACTCCATTTTTATTTTTCTACTGCTATCAATGGCCAACACGGTACAACACTTCATCCATGTCTTTGGTGATCTCTGATCTCCTTATCAACTGTTTCTTCCATGATGAAGATCAGCCATGGAGTATATCTGAGGTGTATATCAGGGTGTGCTTCTTCCCCACATGAGAGCTGTGATGTCCAGCAACATTCATATAGAAGACATTTCCCACACTCAAGGCACTAATACACCTTGAGGGTTGTATGGGATCCCTGATGTACCGGCAGACAGGACTTCAGTGAGGAACAATTCCATCACTCAGGACAGGAAAGTGGCTTCTCCCCCGTGTGCAATCTCTGATGTTTGGAAAGACTGGACTTCTCTGTAAAACATTTCCCACACTCAGGACAGGAATACGGCTTCTCCCCTGTGTGAGATCTCTGATGTCTGGAAAGATTGGGCTTCATTGAAAAACATTTTCTGCAAACAGGACAGGAATGCGGCTTCTCCCCCGTGTGAGACCTCTGATGTCTGGAAAGATTGGCCTTCTCTGAAAAACATTTCCCGCACTCAGGACAGGAATACGGCTTCTCCCCCGTGTGAGAATTCTGATGCATAGAAAGAGCAGACTTTGTTGAAAAACATTTCCCACAACCAGGACAGGAATATGGCTTCTCCCCTGTGTGACATCTCTGATGTCTGTAAAGATTGGCCTTCTCTGAAAAACATTTCCCGCACTCAGGGCAGGAATACGGCTTCTCCCCAGTGTGCAACCTCTTATGTTTTTCAAGATTGGACTGAATTGAAAAACATTTACCGCACTCAGAACAGGAATATGGCTTCTCCCCCGTGTGAGATCTCCGATGTGTATATAAATGTGAGGAATTTGAAAAACATTTCCCGCACTCAGAACATGAATACGGCTTCTCCCCCGTGTGAGACCTCAGATGTATTAAACATTTTGATTTTAGTACAAAACATTTCCCGCACTCAGGACAGGAATACGGCTTCTCACCCGTGTGAGACCTTTGATGTATTAAACATTTTGATTTTAGTACAAAACATTTCCCGCACTCAGGACAGGAATACGGCTTCTCACCCGTGTGCACTTTTTGATGTGTGTAAAGATGCGCGGTCCGTGAATAAGATTTTCCACACTCCGAGCAGGAATATGGTTTCTCTCCCGTATGAGATATTTTATGGTCATCAAGCCTTGATTTAAAAAGAAAACACTTCCCGCACTCAGAACAGGAATACGGCTTCTCCCCCGTGTGAGACATTTTATGCACATTAAATTGGGATTTAAAACGGAAACACTTCCCGCACTCAGGACAGGAATACAGCTTCTCTGCTGTGTGAGCTCTTTTATGCACATTAAGTTTGGATTTAGAAGGGAAACACTTCCCGCACTCAGGACAGGAAAATCTCTTATCTGTTGGAAGGACGGCACCGTCCCGCACAGTCTGAGGCTCCTCAGGATAAGAGGAATACGATGGTCCATCTACACTGTGTGGTGCCGGATGGACATTTGAGGTAGTCAGGTTTTCTCCTGGACTATACTGTGTGATGTCCTCATCTTCTACTTTACAGTCTGGAGACAAAGTGAGACAATCCTCTGAGGTTTTCCTCATCTCCCGTCCATCTACTAAAATAGAAATAAAAAGATTATTACTAGACATGAGCAGATTGGTTCCCCTAAACCAGGACTCCGCCCACATCAGGCAGCTTTGTCTCTGAGGATCTTACAATTCCCCCCTCAAGGTAACTAGTAAATGGGTCCTCTGATCTCCTACCAGTTCATTTCTTTATTCATGGACCTTAGTCAGAGAGTGAGGAAACAACGAGAACTGTCTTTTATAGGAGTGACAGTGATGAGAGGATTATAGGACGAGTGTCCCCACCCCCTCTATCACTTATTGCCATCTTCCCAACACAAGAAGTCCTGCACTTCCTTATTTAGTCCATGATTTAGTCATGAATAACAGCGGGGCTGAGCCCCACCAGAGGTCAGAGAGTGAGGATGGGGGGAGAACAACCAAGATGAAGACTGGACTGATCCTGAAGACACCATCATTGGGTTGACTCCTCCCTCATTATATCTTTCTGTTTGAGGATGTTATCACATTATTATCAACACGTAAAAGTCTGTGCTCCAATCAAATCATCAGATATAAAATGTCCAGCTGGTATGAAATGGGTGTAACAAAAGAGAATACATATTATGTGTATATATAGCAGTGGGTAGAGGGGAGAGAGCAGAAGTCAGGACTATGTAATGTACAACATATTGTATAAGATACAACAGATAGGACTATATAGTATCAGAATGATGTAATGTACACCGTAGAGTATATAGTGTAAGGGTCAGGACTCATAATATTGGTATTCAATAATCATGGGAAGCTTAAAGCGGTTCTGCACACATCTCTGCATGTTGTGCTCTATCGCTTCTATAACATCTAAATACTTATAAATGCTGGTTTAATTCTCCATCTGGTAATCGTACCTCTTAGCTATAGTTCATCTTTTGTGTTCTCCCTGCGGCGGTGGGCGGGCTATATGCGGGGATCCGCATCATTTCCTGTAGAATTTGCAGTGTCTCCTGGTGGGATCTCGTGTAATCCCAGGAGTCATTGCGGAGGTCAGATGCGAAATCTCGCGTTATTTCAACGGCGTGACGTCATGCCAACCTTTCCGATTACGCCGCTCGTAGCTGTGAAGCCACTGAGCATGCGCGGGAACCGGCAATGAATGCTCTGAGACTGAATACATTGTATATATGTGTTTATCAGATGATGGGGTATCTAGGTGGAGCCTCCGTACTGCTCTCTCCTTTACAATAAAGTCTCCTCTTACCCGGTGATGTGAGGGGCGGCTGATTGTCCATCATGACGTCCTTGTAGAGATCCTTGTGTCCTTCTAAATACTCCCACTCCTCCATGGAGAAATAGACAGTGACATCCTGACACCTTATAGGAACCTGACACACACAATGATACAGTCACCATCCAGACACATCCCTTGTCTGTTACTGGAAAATGTCCCAGAACTCCCAGAACCGCTCACCTCTCCTGTCAGCAGCTCCATCATCTTCTTGGTGACTTCTAGAATCTTCTGCATGTTGTGTCTTGTAGGGATCGGGGATGGAGTTGGGGGGATGGTGATGGGATTCTGGGTTCTCGAGGATCTCGTGGTCATATTATGAGATCTCCTTCTTGTAGATTTCTTCATTATTACTGTACAGTTCTGCATTATACAAAGATAAATATCACTCTCCCATAATCCCTCACCTCTATGGTCAGCTCTATATTTATCTTCCAGGGATTGGCAACAATGCTGACGTTATTTTCTATATCCAATGCCACCATCTTGTGCTATAACCAAATATCAGAGTATGTAAACTTTATGTATTCATAGTACTTGTGTGCAGGGCCACTGATAAAGGCTATCACCGGCTCTGCTGTATGGGGCCCGGGCCCTTTCAGTTCCAGAGGGGGTCCAGGAAGCCAACATGTCCATCTGAAGCCTCTAAGCTACATTCTGTTGTTTTCCTGTCATTCTATGACAGAGCGGCTCATCAGTGCTCTGACTGTTAGCTGCACTCCCTCTCTGCTCTCTGTGTGACTCGTTCATATTCCCTTCTGATTGTAACTTTGTTTCTCTTCACTTCCTCCCTCCAGATTCTTTCTATACTCACTCTGCTTCTCAGATATGCCCCCATCCCCCTTTCCTACAATCAATCTCCGATCCTTCTCCCTGATATCTCCGATTGTGTCCTGGTGGCTCTCTGCAGTCCTTCACTCCTGTACTCCTTGTTTTGTCTGATCTATCCGGTCTCCTGTCTGCCCAGCCTATATATCTTCCCTGTTGCCTCCTTGTTGCTCTGCTGACCAACTGTATTGCGTTCTGCCTTTATCTTCTCCCAGCACAGCTTAGTGTTCTATATGTAGCTGGGCTTCCCACTCATCTCCCACTATATGTAGCTGAGCTTCCCACTCCTCTCCCACTATATGTACCTGAGCTTCCCACTCCTCTCCCACTATATGTAGCTGGTCTTCCCACTCCTCTCACACTATATGTAGCTGAGCTTCCCACTCCTCTCCCACTATATGTAGCTGGGCTTCCCACTCCTCTCACACTATATATAGCTGGGCTTCCCACTCCTCTCTCCCAGTCTGGTTACCTTCAGCTCACTGCCTCTATTCTATACAACTATTCTTTCCCCTCCATACACTGTCATTACCAAATCTATATCTCACTGATCAACTATTTCTATTTAACTGTTTACTGACTTATCTAGTTCAAGTAGAAAGTTCCGCTTTAAGTCCTCCCCCTCCTGTCATTTTCTTTGGGGCAGAGTAGGTACCTGGTTTTGAAAGGTACCCGCTCCCACTTCCACTCAGACTGCCTAGGCGATCTGAGCAAACGTTCTCCTCCTTCCTCCAGCCTTCTGGGACACATCACAGGTCCAAGGAGACTGCAGGGCCAGTTAGATAGAGCAGCGTGGCTTGCACATGCACAGTGGGCAGGCGACTGTGAGGCAGAAAGCAGCACAGCCAGTAGGGATGAGCCGAACACCCCCACCCCGTTTGGTTTGGTTCGCGGCAGAACATGCAAACAGGCAAAAAATTTGTTTGAACACGTGAACACCGTTAAAGTCTATGGGACACGAACATGAATAATCAAAAGTGCTAATTTTAAAGGCTTATATGCATGGTATTATCATAAACCGTGTTTGGGGACCCGGGTCCGGCCCCAGGGGACATGTATCAATGCAAAAAAAAGTTTTTTTTTCGGGAGCAGTGATTTTAATAATGCTTAAAGTGAAACAATAAAAGTGTAATATCCCTTTAAATTTCGTACCTGGGGGTGTCTATAGTATGCCTGTAAAGGGGCGCATGTTTCCCGTGTTTAGAACAGTCCGAGAGCAAAATTACATTTCTAAAGGAAAAAAAGTAATTTAAAACTACTCGCGGCTACAATTAATTGTCGGTTCTGCAATACACATAAAAGTTCATTGATAAAAACGGCATGGGGATTTCCCCACCGGGAAACCCCGAACCCAAATTTTTAAAAAAATGTGTGGGGGTCCCCCTAAATTCCATACCCTTCAGGTCTGGTATGGATTTTAAGGGGAACCCCACACCAAAATGTAAAAAAAAAAAAAAAAAAATGGTGTGGGGACCCCCCCAAAAATCCATACCAGACCCTTATCTGCCGCAGGAAAAGAGGGGGGACGAGAGAGCACCCCCCCTCCTGAACCGTACCAGGCCACATGCCCTCAACATTGGTAGGATGCTTTTGGGTAGCCCCAAAGCACCTTGTCCCCATGTTGATGGGGAGAAGGGCCTCATCCCCGCAACCTGTGGTTGTGGGGGTCTGCGGGCAAGGGTTTATTGGAATCTGGAAGTCCCCTCCTTTAACAAGGGGACCCCCATATCCCACCCCACGTGTGAATTGGTAATGGGGTACAAATGTACCCTTACCATTTCACAAAAAAAGTGACAAAAAGGTTAAAAAACACAAGACGGTTTTTGACAAGTCCTGTATTAATTTCTTCTTCTTTCATCTTCTTCCTTCTGGTCTTCCTTTGGTGTTCCGTGATGTCAGAGGGGGCGCGGTCACCCATTTATGTAAACGGTGACCCCGCCCCTCTGACAACACAGGGAAAGCCATAGGGAAGTTCCTGTGCGTCAGAGGAGGGCGGGGTCACTGGGTGGCCCCACCCTCCATTATTTAAGAAGTGTCAGAAGAATCGAAACGTCACGCGGCTGAAACTCCCACTGAGATGGATCGTGCTGACGGAGCAGAGAAGAACCCGGAGCAAGATGCGGGACGAGAATAGCGGAGGAGGAAGAAGACTAAGAAGAAGTTGGAGGAACAAGAAGAACACTGAAAGAAGACCAGAATAAAGGAAATGAAAGAAGAAATGAATAAAGGTCTTGTCAAAAACCGTCTCTTTTTTAACCTTTTTGTCACCTTATTTTGTGAAATGGTAGAGCTACATTTGTACCCCATTACCAATTCACACGGGGGGGGGGAGTGGGATCTGGAGGTTCCCTTGTTAAATGGGGCTTCCAGATTCCAGACCCCCACAACCACCGGGCAAGGGTTGTGGGGATGAGGCCTTCTCCCCATCAACATGGGGACAAGGTGCTTTGGGGCTACCCCAAAGCACCCTCCCAATGTTGAGGGCATGTGGCCTGGTACGGTTCAGGAGGGGGGGCACTCTCTCGTCCCCCCTCTTTTCCTGCGGCCTGCCAGGTTGCGTGCTCGGATAAGGGTCTGGTATGGATTTTTGGTGTGACCCCACGCCATTTTTCTTTTATTTTGGTGCAGGGTTCCCCTTAAAATCCATACCAGACCTGAAGGGTCTGGTATGGATTTTGAGGGGGACCCCTACACTTTTTTTTTTTAATTTTGGTTCGGGGTTCCCCTGTGGGGATATCCCCATGCCATTTTTATCAATGAACTTTTATGTGTATTGCGGACCGACAATTCATTGTAGCCGCGAGTAGTTTTAAATGACTTTTTTTCCTTTAGAAATGTAATTTTGCTGTCAGACTAAACACGGGAAACATGCGCCCCTTTACAGGAGTACTATAGACACCCCCCAAATATGAAATTTAAAGGAATTTTACACTTTTATTGTTTCACTTTAAGCAATTATTAAAATCACTGCTCCTAAAAAAAAAAAAAAACTTTTTAAAACTTTTTATTTGCATTGATACATGTCCCCTGGGGCAGGACCCAGGTCCCAAACACTTTTTATGACAATACCATGCATATAAGCCTTTAAAATTAGCACTTTTGATTTCTCCCATAGACTTTTAAAGGGTGTTCCGCGGCTTTCGAATTTGCCACGAACACCCAAAATTGTTGGCTGTTCTGCGAACAACCAATTATTCGAGTCGAACATGAGTTTGACTCGAACATAAAGCTCATCCCTGACAGCCAGCTGCCCACAGTTAGGATGCCAACACTGGGAAACTGAATACTACTGAAGAACTAGCCATGGTGAGGAAGGTGCTGGATTCCTACACAGGTAAGTGTCCTTTTTTTTTTTTGCTTCTGACTTTTAACTGTTTTTCCTTGTTGAATGTCACAGATAGTTCAATTGCATTCACAATTCCAGGTCTGTCCACATCCCCTTCCTAAAATAGCCTTCAGGGCTTGTTCACCCCCTTTACGGTCATTTGCCTGTACTGCAAGGAAACACACTGCCCTCTGCAGGTGTGCACGGTTGCCACAGTACCTGGTCACTCCCCTCTGCCCTGACCTGATCACTCCCCATCTGCCCTGACCTGGTCACTCCCCTCTGCCCTGGTAAAGTGACTCCTCTGTGACTTGTCATGGTGACCTCCCTGTGCTCTTCCCTGGTGACTCCCCTAATTGTAGAATATATAATTTGTGTGTGCATATCACAAGTTCAACCCAAAATCTAGCATTTCTGTAGAAAAAAGCCAGCCTAAGTTCCACATTAAAGAAGTACGTTTTAATATTTATTCTATTATTTAATGCCATTTCTAAAATCAATAATTGTTATATCAACAGCTCACTGATCACACTGATGTTCCATGAGGTGTTGATCTGAAAATTATTTTAGGGGTTACCCAAGATCTAAAATGTTTTGCCAAGGGTTCCTCGAAGGCAAAAAAGTTGAGAAATACTGGATTAGAAGAACATCAGAAGACTTAAAGTGACTCTGAATACACCCCAGTGTACAGCGGAGTCAGATTTAACCCCTTCATTACACTCACCTCTCCAGTCAGCAGGCTGAGGATCTCCAGGGTGAGGTTCAATATCATCTTATTCCGGGGAAATTCCTTCCTTACATTTTTCATAAAACTCAAATACTGCTGATTGTCCATCATGACGTCCTTGTAGAGATCCTTGTTTCCTTCTAAATACTCCCACTCCTCCATGGAGAAATAGACAGTGACATCCTGACAACTTATAGGAACCTGACACACACAATGATACAGTCACCATCCAGACACATCCCTTGTCTGTTACTGGATAATGTCCCAGAATTCCCAGCACCGCTCACCTCTCCTGTCAGCAGCTCCACCATCTTCTTGGTGACATCTAGAATCTTCTGCATGTTGGGTCTCTCAGGTTTTAGGGAGTCACATGGAGGCACTGTGATGGTCATATGATCACCTGACTTCACAAGAGGAAATCTCTGTGTTAAGGAAACAATAGGAATATCATGTTAGAATCCCAGAATCCTCCTCACCTCTCCAGTCAGGTCTGTGTTTTATTAATAGAGATAAGAGTGATGTCATGTGACCTCCCAGAATCCTCCTCACCTCTCCGGTTAGCAGGTAGATGATCTCCAGGGTGAGGTTTAGTATCTTCTCAGTCATGTGACTCCGGTCCTCCTCCATCCTCATTGGTGCCATCATTTGATCTATACAGGTCTCCTTGTAGATGGATAACTTTGGTAAATTAAAGTAAGAATTATTTGGATGGTGTTGGTCACACAATAATAGGATGTGAGGGGGTAATAGGAGGGTTGCTGTACATTTAAGGACTACTCCCCCTTATGAGAACACATTTAGTTTGGACTGTTTAGTGTTTACTATATTTTTAAGAACCTGGGACCCTCTTGGCCTCTTGGATCAGAAATTCCCTTTTCTCTGTTGGGTTTATTTGGTTTCTAAACTGGTTTTGATCCTCCCTTTGACTTGTTTGCTCTGAGGCCCTGCTGTGGGGTCAATGTAGGGTCATCATTATGTACAGGAAGGGGATCTTGCTGACTTTTGGCCAGAGTTGCCGGCTAATCAGGATAATTGCCAGAACTCCGGCTGTAAGGCTCCAATCCCTGGCTGCCTGCTGACTGACAGGAATGATGTCACTCTGCAATAAGAGAAGGGATTGAATTGGATAGTGGAAGGATGCTGCTGGTGGAGTAGGGAGCTGTGAGGGAGGAGTCTATTATCTTCCCTCCAATGGCAGCCCTGGGTGGTGGGAGGACAGCAGCAGGAGGGGGTTGTTTTCTTGGTTAGTATTATGTAGTATCCGGGACATTGCACAGAGTGACAGTGGATTCCTGGAACTCCGAATTCCAGCACTGGGCACTGCCAGTCATGGACCTTCCCATGTGTCATGAGAAGGTATTGGACTGGCCAACCAGTAAGTGATGCTGTGCAAACAGACCTCCTCAAAGTGTCCTTCTTTTTTCTATTTTGTGTCCTACAACATATTTCTTGACCAGTGAGATGGTGAGGTGAAGGCTTCCTTCACTTGTTCACAGGAGTTCTTTGAGGAGTTCATAAAAGTAAGTGCAGGTGACATGAGAGGACCATAAGAGTCTCGCTGAGCCTTAAAGCCACCTCTTTACTCAAATCTTTGCAGCCTGACTATCTCTTCATAGGCCTCACAGCCCTTCAGCCCCACTAACCTCTCAGAGATGTTCAGCCCGATTACTTCCTAAGGGATCCCCAAAGTCCTTCAGCTACACTTTCTCCTCAGGGGTCCTAGATGAGCCCTTCAGATGCAGTACACCCTCAGAGGCTACCAGAGTCCTTTAGTCCCACTACCCTCTCAGCTCCTCTACTTTCCTTAGAATCCTCAGTATTTTCCTCCCTCTGACACCGATGATGGAACATATTCTTCATGGCAGGCTGGTGAATGTTTTCTTCCTTCTGACCAGCAATGTAAGGGGCTCTATGCTCCATACTCTTGACCCCTGCACTTTATCATTGTGGTGGCTGCATATTGAAATGATTGCCCATTTGTTGCCTGTGTAGTGTAATAATTGCCCTTTGTAGGCCATGTATGGTCAGGATTAGGGATGAGCCAAACACTCCCCTGGTTCGGTTCGCAGCAGAACATGCAAACAGGCAAAAAATTTGTTCGAACACGCAAACACCGTTAAAGTCTATGGGAAACGAACATGAAAAATCAAAAGTGCTAATTTTAAAGGCTTATATGCAAGCTATTGTCATAAAAAAGTGTTTGGGGACCTGGGTCCTGCCCCAGGGGACATGTATCAATGCAAAAATAACCTTTAAAAACTGCAGTTTTTTTCAGGAGCAGTGATTTTAATAATAATAATGCTTAAAGTAGTACAATAAAAATGAAATATTCCTTGAAATATCGTGCCTGGGGGGTGTTTAGAGTATGCCTGTAAAGTGGCACAGTTTTCCTGTGTTTAGAACAATACCACAGCAAAATTACATTTCTAAAAGAAAAATTATTTAGAACTGCTGTAATGTATTGTCGAGTCTCGGAAATATAGATGAAAATCATTGAAAAAAAAAGGCATGGGTCCCCCCCCCCAGTCCATTATCAGACCCTTTGGATATTAAGGGGAACCCCACACCCAAATAAAAAAAATGGCGTTGGGGTCCCCCCGGCACTACAGTATATTCCCTGAACAGCAGTATAGATATTATACGGCCTGCCCTATATACTCTGTAGAAAATTGGGCCTTATTTGGTGGTGGTACCAGAACACTGTAAGCCCTCACAGTTACTCTTGGTGAGTGCAGGAACGGGCTCTGCTGTGAAATACTATATCAAAAATTGTAATTACATGCCCCTGTTAAACGGGGGCAGAAAAATCGGGCCTTAGGTGATGGTGGTGGTGCCCTAAACCAAAAATATTGTGGGAAGCTAGCATCATCAAGATTGCGGAGGAATAGGATAGTCTGCATAGGCAGTCTTCAAGGGATCCCACATCTATAGACAATTCAATCAGTTACATCAGCATCAGGTGCTTGATAGCTGCAGATCCAAGACTGATTCATTTTTATGAATGTGAGCCTATCAATGGAGTCTGTGGACAGCTGCACTCTATGATCTGTTACAAACCCTCCAGCAGCACTGAATGTGCATTCAGAAAGAACGCTGGATGCAGGACAGACCAGTAGCTCAATTGCATATTGAGCAAGTTCTGGCCAGTGGTCAATCCTCAAGACCCAGTAACCCAGTGGATGCTCTGTTGGGAAGGTCGCCAAGTCTGCTCTTGCCCCTAGATATTCCTGCACCATGTAATACAGATGCTGGTGATGGTTGCTTGAACCGATCAGATCAGGCTCTGAGGACTGAAAAGTTGTTTAAAGGCATTGGTCAGCCGGCCACCTTCTCCACTATTCTTCCTCTGACTGAACGAAGCCTCAGCAACACGTTGTCCAGCACCAGGAAATTGCAACCTCCCAGGGTCTGGAAATTCATTGCATTTCTTCAAGGCCTCCTGAAGACGTTTCATCCTCTGCGAAGGCAAGTTCTGCAACCTTACCCTTGTAAAGTGGATCAAGAAGGTTTGCCAGCCAGTAATGACCCCTCTTCTTGATACCACAAATCCTAGGGTCCTTTCGCAGGCTTTGCACAATTAGGGAAGCCATGCAGCGTAAGTTTGCAGAGTCATTCCATTCTGAGTCCTTTGGGTCACTAAGGATCACATGTTCTGTAACAACCTTCTCCCAGCCACGTACAACTCCTTGGGTTTCTGGGGACTGAAAACCGTTCCCTTGAAGCCTGCTGCTGATTGTTATCCTCCACATCCATGCTGACACAATCCTCCTCCTCCTCTTCTTCCTGTGTGTTTGGCAGGCCCGCAGGAATGCTATCTGGATAAAGGGGGCCTTGAAATGTAAGGAAGTCCCCCTCTTCCTCCCGCTGTTTTGCCTCAAGTGCTCTGTCCATTATTCCACGAAGCCTGTACTCCAACAGGAAGACTAGAGGGACAGCGTCACTGATGCATGCATTGCTCACCATCCTTGTGGCCTTCTCAAATGGTGACAGAAAAGTACATGCATCTTGATCAGTAGCCACTGGTGTGACAAAAAGAAGCCAAGCTCCCCTGACCCTGTCCTGGTGCCATACTCACACAGGTACTCATTGATGGTCCTCTGCTGTGCGTGCAGCATTGCTAAAATTGAGTTCCACCTGGTGGGCATGTCACAAATGAGGCGGTTTGTGGGCAGATTGCATTCCCTTTGAATGTCAGCCAGCTGAGCACTGGCATTGTATGACCGGCGGAAATGATTACAGACTTTTCTAGCCTACCTCAGGAGAACCTGTAAGCCTGGGTACCTGCTATTTTTGCCTGACTGCTTGTGTAGCCCCGTAAATGCTTATGGAGCGCCACTGGTTCAGAGGACAAATCTGCAGAAGAGGCCATAGAGGAAGAAGAGGCGGGGTGGAGGAGAGAGCTGTGGTAGAATCACCACTAGCATTTTGGAGGCGTGGTGGCGGAACAAGCTCCAACAATACTGGACCCTGTCCTGCATCCTTCCCAGCCGCCAGCAGAGTTACCCAGTGTGCCGTGAAGAAAAGGTAACGTCCCTGCCCATACCTGCTGGACCATGAGTCAGCAGTAATATGCACCTTACCGCTGACCGCCCTGTCCAACGAGGCCAAAACATTGCCTTCCACATGCCGGTAGAGAGCCAGAATGGGCTTCCGTGAAAAGAAATGGCGTTTTAGAACCTGCCACTGAGGTACTGCACATTTTACAAATTCATGAAAGGGGGCAGAGTCTACCAGCTGAAAAGGCAGCAGTTGCAGTGTTAGCAATTTGGCCAAGCTAGCATTCAGATGCTGAGCTTGTGGATGGCTGGGACTGAATTTCTTTTTGCGGTTCAGCAACTGCCGTAGGGAAATTTTTCAGCTAAAATCAGATGGTGGTGTACTGCTAGCAGATTGGCTGCAAGTATTTGGGACACGTTCCTCTCAGTGCAGGTTTTTGAGAGGACTGGAGGTATAGTGGGGTTGAAGATCCCAGATGAGGAGGAAGAAGTCTGCCTTTTTCTTTTTGTGGGTCTTTCAAGTGCTGTTGCCAACGGACTGCATGGCAGGTCTGGTCAAGCATGTGGTGCCCACGCGGCTGCTGTTCTGGCCACACTTGATCCGCCTCAGACATGCAATCTGCTGCACACGTGTCAAAAAAGGCCCACACCAATAAACTTTTAAAAGTCAACGGGTAGTCAGCAGCGTCCTGCACCTGCGGAGCTCTGGGGAGTGATGCAATAGGGTGACTGCCCTTAAGCTGCTCCCTAGAGAATACCCTGCCTCATTGGAGTTGTGCACCCTCCTTCTCCCTTCTATCACTTACCCAAGTAGAGTCAGTAACCATATCATCCCCTCCCCCCTCATCACTGGAGCAAACTTGGCAGTATGCTGCAGCTGGGGGGAACATGACTGCCAGTTTCTTGTCCTTCTCAGGCACCCCCTTTCTCTAGGCTCACGTTAGTCCCTTCGTCAACCTGGCAACCAACTTTAGAGCCTTCAAATCGTTGCGCATCCTCCAGCAGCATGTATCCGAAACTGTGTTCAAATAGTTCTGGGAACTCCTCTGTGCATGATGGTGGAGCTACGGAAGGAGTGACTGTGCACAAGGAGCCGGTGGAATAGGCCGCTTTGGCAGCTGCATTGGAAGGCAAACTACTTTGAGCCTGGGTAATAGGATGAGAACGGCTTTGTTATCCACTCCACCAACTCTTCTGCATGTTCTGGCTCAATAACATGGCCAGCAACAGAAAAAAAGGACAAGCGTGCTCCACGGCCATCTGCAGAGGAAGCACCATTTCCATGACCATCACTGTTGACTGTAGACACAGAGGCTTATTGCCCTCTTTTAGTGGCCTGTGAGCATCTGTCTCTCCTTGGTGGCCTTCCGAACATGATGTATATTTTGTTTTGCAACACCACACTACACTGTATTGTGTACACTGCCTGCACTGTATTAGCAACTGTACTATGGCTGCAGAATATTTTATACTGTGTACACCTCCAGAAGTGTAGTAGAAACTGTCCACACTGTATTAGATACTGTGTACACCGCCTGAAGTGTACTAGAAACAGTACACCACAGTATGCACTGTAGATAGTTTATACTCTGCATCCAGTGTAGCCCCTAACGAAAAACGGGGCATAAGGGAATATGTAATAAAGATGTCACATAAAACACCAAAAGTTCTCTTTGAATCCTGCTAGTCCAGTGTGGACAGTGTCACTCTGGTCAAAACTATATCATAACATATACAAAAAAACCTGGTATGTTCCTGTCTAGACAGACAAGAACCAGATGACCAAAAGGGTGTCACAACGTGCAAAGATGAAGGTAATAATTTAAAAATTCATTTATTGTAAATACAAAAAAGAGGAAAATTTAACATATGATTCCACAATCGAATCAATGAAAAATTATTGACATATACAGCTGAATGACCACCTTTAGAAATATCATGTCAAGAATAGATCCAAGGTGCAACAACAAACTGGACAAAAAAAGGACACAAAACAACATAAAACAATGCGTCAGGACGCCGGAAATCAGTGTGTAGATATCCCACAACCGTAAGTGACGAGTGTGTGCAGATGCCAGGTGGCTATCTATATCTATCTAAGTTACAAGCGCTTGTTAGGACATAAACAGCGGTGTTGAGTAAGTCAGCATACAGTCCCGACGCATTTCACTTGAATAAGCATCATCTGATGCTTTTAATAAATACCTTTTTATACAGAAGGTGAATGCAGCATCGGTCCCCCTGCACCTCTTCACTGAGAACCGATCGATCTAACATCTGTGATGGCTCGGTTCTCACAGCTCCGCCCCCCGCGCTCACTGGAGCTGTGGAGGGGTGGGGAGTGCCCGTCTCAGTCTCTCAGTGGCTCGCTGAGAGGCTGAGATGGCCATCAGTCCAGGCACCTGGCAGATCCAGACTTCATTGTCGTGATGATGCCGTGCCTGGACTGATTCCAGTGATGTCACCAGAGAGCCCGATCTCTGCTGAAAACAGGTCACAAGAGTGCAAAACAAATTGCACTCCTGTAACCCATAGGAGAAGCCCAGCGATCTCAAGCTGGACTTCTCCTTTAAGGAGGTCAGAAAAGTATGTGCAGGTGGGGTGAGAGGACCATCAGAGACCAACAGCCTGTGTAGTGTAATAATTGTCCTTTGTAGGCCATGTATGGTCAGGATGGTCATTGTCTTGTCTATTTATTGTCAGTGATGTTTGTTTAGAGGACCATATTACTAGAATTTATCTCCAAAATGAAGAAAATGTTCCGGCCCCGTAAGTGGGGAAATGTTCTGACCCTGAAGGGGTTAATCTAGGTTTCCACACTATATATGTGTGTATCATCATATTGTAATGATTGCCCATTGGCTGCCTGTGTAGTGTAATAATTGCCCTTTGTAGGCCATGTATGGTCAGGATGGTCATTGTCTTGTCTATTTATTGTCAGTGCTGTTTATTACTAGAACGTATCTCCATAATGAAGAGAATGTTCCGGCCCTGTAAGTGGGGAAATGTTCTGACCCTGAAGGGGTTAATCTAGGTTCCCACACTATATATGTGTGTATCATCATCTGCTGGAGATAAAAGACATCACAGTGACTATGGAGGAAGAGGACGGACATGACGGGGGGTTACTGGGTGTAAATAAAAGATAAGATCTTATTACCTCGTCTTCTGCCACTTCCAGCAACCTCTCCTCGCTACTTCTTACCGACTCACCTCTCACCCGGAACTTCCTGTGTGTACCTAACATCACTTCCTGTCTGTATTCCATAGAGACTTCTTGTCTGGGTAGAAGTAAGATCACCATCTTGTGGAGTTCAGAGGAACTGCCGCCCCAAGAAACATCTCATAATAAGCAGTCCTGTATAACAGGGCAAAGTTAAAAACATAACTCCCGAAATTGAACTTTTTGGTGAAGAAATTGCAAAAATATATCAAAAATCATAAATATATATATATATATATATATATATATATATATATATATATATATATATATATATATATATATATATATATATATATATATATATATATATATCAGTGCACTATATATTATATATATCAGTCCACTCATTATGAATATGTTAAACATAAATTGCATGTATGTAATATTTACATAGGAATGGTGGTGGAGATCTCTCCAAGTAAGAACACTTCCTCGTATATGCTAATGTAGTGATGTGATCATTTCTTTGCCCATTTACCAAGTGTATATTCGTGTTATGAAGTGTCTGTTTGCCCTTCTCCAATATGGTTGCTATGCTCTCTCTCTCACCAAGGATGAGGTCATCAAGAAGAGCAGAGGATGGCAAGGGGTTTTGTGGGTAAGTGGGTGGAGGGAGAGACATGTGGAGAGAGAACAGTAAATTCCTACTAAGAGGACACAGAATGTGTAAATACTGCAGATTCACCTCACTGAGACATACATAGAGACTGTTAATGATTTCATGTTCCTGTTTGGAAAATACTATGTTGGATGGTTCACTGAATGTTATTTCTTCAATACATGGACTTTCAAATACAATTCTGTGTGGATTACTGTCTATGTGAAGATATATTTCTCAATTGGGATTTCACTTGCTATTCACAAGCCCCAATTGAGTGGAGGCCCTGCGCTTGTTAGAGATCCTATCCTGATCACACAGATTATGAAGACTCTGCTCCTAAATACTCTACAGGTGGTGCCATCATACCTCAGTAGCCACAGAGAGAGAGAAGAAAAGTGCTACAATTGGAGGCACAGCTGAGATAAATATCTTAGATCAGGACATTAAGGAACGACCATGTCGCTGTTCTCAACAGAAGCTGTGAGGCAGTGGGCCCTGGAAGAGGGACTTCCACCTAAAAGGACATTTGCTATTTCCTGTGTACCTATCACTGTGAGCCCCCATAGACTGTAGGGGGCGCTACAAGCAAATGAAACCTTGCAGTCGGCATCTCTTGTGATGAGAGTTATGAACTGTATACCCATTATCTCTGTCTCAGTGAGGTGGATTTAAATCCAGTTAAAGGGCCCTTTTGCACATATCCAAAGGGGGCTGATGTAATTGGTTGTGCTGTAGTATTTCCAGTAATCTCACCTCCAGTAAGGAGGAAGTTACCAGCCCTGCCTGTAAAGTGTGAACCATTGAATACAACGGCTTCATCAGGAAAACTCTAAGCAGGAAACAAATATTGAGCAACTGCTGCTAAAAGTCACTGAAGTCATTGCTCAGAATTTACATGCCAATTCTTATCGCAAATTGAAGGCTTTTTCAGGGGCGCTCCCTGCCCCCGCTGGTGAAGAAAGCTTTGAGGTGTGGAAAGATTTTGCAGTGATAGAAGTGATAGAGGAATGGACCTGCTCAGAGGAAAATAAAGAACAAAGCATCATAGAAAGCTGAAGACCACCAGCATCTATTATTATTAGAGCTTACAAGGACACTTGTGTGAGTACCAGTGCTCAAGAACATATTGATGTTTTGTCAGATGCTTATGGAAGCACCGTAACCCTGATCAGATGCTTACTGATTTTAAACAGACAAAGCATAAAGAGGACGAGGATGTTTCTGTGTTTGTGAGTAAGGATGGGCTGTCTGTTCGGGTCGAACATGACTCGAACATTGGCTGTTCACCCATTCACCGAATAGCAAACAATTTGGGGTGTTCGCAGCAAATTCGAAAGCCGCGGAACACCCTTTAAAAGTCTATGGAAGAAATCAAAAGTGCTAATCTTAAACGTTAATATGCATGGTATTGTCATGAAACGTGTTTGGGGACCCGGGTCTTGCCCCAGGGGACATGTATCAATGCAAAACAACGTTTTAAAAACGGACGTTTTTTCGGGAGCAGTGATTTTAATAATGCTTAAAGTGAAATATTCCTTTAAATTTCGTACCTGGGGGGTGTGTATAGTATGCCTGTAAAGTAGCGCATGTTTTCCGTGTTTATAACAGTCCAAGAGCAAAATTACATTTCTAAAGGAAAAAAAGTGATTTATAGTACTAGCTCTAGTGTTGGCTATTAATGAATTGTCGGTCCCAACAATTCACATAAAAGTCATTGAAAGTCATTGAAAAATAAAAACATTTAAATGCATTGGGGTCCCCCAAAAAATTCAGGTCTGGTATGGATATTAAGGGGTGCTCCGTGCCAAAATGAAAAAGAAATGGCGCGGGGTTCCCCAAAAAATCCACACCAGACCCTTATCTGAGCATGCAACCTGGCAGGCCGCAGGAAAAGAGGGGGGAAGAGAGAGCTGCCCCCCTCTCCTGAACCGTACCAGGCCCTCAACATGGGGAGGATGTTCATGGGGACAAGGGCCTCATCCCCACAACCCTTGCCGGTGGTTGTGGGGGTCTGCGGGCGGGGGGCTTATTGGAATCTGGAAGCCCCAGTAAACAAGGGGACCCCCAGATCCCCTGTTTGAAATGGTAACGGGGACATTGTACCCCTACCATTTCACAAAAAGAAAGTGTCAAAATGGTAAAAAAAAAAAAAAACACACACCGTGGGAGAAGTACTTTATAAAATAAAAAAGAGATTCCAGCGATGTAATCCAATAAATCCATGCTCCTACTCCAGCGATGTAATCCAATTCTCGATCTCCAGCGATGGATGATCTCCAGCGACTCCAGCGAGGAACACACACAGGATCCAATGAAACAGCGCCAGCTTGACACTTCTTATGTAGATGAGGGCTGGGCCACCCATCACGTGACCTTATCCCCCTCTGACAAGGTAAATGCCGGGTTTCCCAGTGTTGTGTGCGGGTGACCCCGCCCCCTTCTGATGCAACGGGAATCCAGCGTTTAATCAGAGGGGGCGGGGTCACCCACACAGGTCACTGGGAAACCCTGGCGTTTCCCCATTGTCAAAGTGGGACGGGGTCACATGACGGGTGGCCGTTTTTAAAACTTTTTTTGCATTAATGCATGTCCCCTGGGGCAGGACCCGGGTCCCCAAACACGACAATAACTTGCATATTAACCTTTAAAGTTAGCACTTTAGATTTCTCCCATAGATTTTTAAAGGGTGTTCCATGGCTTTTCGAATTAGCCGCGAACACCCCAAATTGTTCGCTGTTCGCCAAACCGGCGAACAGCCAATGTTTGAGTCAAACTCATGTTCGACTCGAACAGATAGCCCATCCCTAATTATAGCCTGTACTATAGCTAGGGCTAGTACTTTTAAATGACTTTTTTTCCTTCAGAAATGTAATTTTGCACCCGGACTGTTCTAAACACAGGAAACATGCGCCACTTTACAGGCATACTATAGACACCCCCCAGGTACGAAATTTAAAGGAATATTACACTTTTATTGTTTCACTTTAAGTATTATTAAAATCACTGCTCCCGAAAAAACTTCAGTTTTTAAAACTTTTTTTGCATTGATACATGTCCCCTGGGGCAGGACCCAGGTGCCCAAACACTTTTTATGACAATAACTTGCATATAAGCGTTTAAAATTAGCACTTTTGATTGTATATGACATGTTCCTGACCACCATCTATACCCAGGGTGGTCAAAACACCCACGATACTTCCTTCCGTTAGCTGTGAATAAATGCTATATTTCCCATTATGATTATACTTAATTTGCATAAATTGATTATTGAACTCCCGCAATTGGCGGAATCATGCTCCCCCAAAAGGTGCATATATGAATAATGCTAATTGTGATATAAAAAGTTTTTTTGATGAATCTATTATTAATTAATCTTTGTTTTGTATGATCTGTATTTTTGGCGAGTACACTCTGGGCGACAGGTGGAGTTGATTTGGGCTTGATCTATATACC
This sequence comes from Lithobates sylvaticus, assembly GCA_028564925.1. Taxonomy (NCBI): domain Eukaryota; kingdom Metazoa; phylum Chordata; class Amphibia; order Anura; family Ranidae; genus Lithobates; species Lithobates sylvaticus. Next base: position 559,071,784 of record CM053028.1, on the reverse strand, counting down.
CAAACCTGTAGTCATCATAGCGTCTCAGGTGATCTATTACCGTGAAGGGGGTAAGTGAAATTTGTAATTATGACAGGATACTGTGGCCAAGCCTGGGTGGGCTTTGTATCAGATGTTAATCTCTTTTGTTCTAAGGAGGACATTAATGAGGCTGATGTGAGTATGTACTTCACCAACCTTCAGCGGTTGGTTGAGAAGAAGACTCGCCTATTCTGGCATAAGGAGTTTTTTGACAAATATAGATCTAATATGATAGTACCTTGGGGACTTCGCATACAAATTTTCCCAAATATCAAGAAAATTGAACCAAATATTAAAAAAGTTTGGGAAGAGAATTTGCAAGTATGCTCTTTGCAGATGATGCAAATTCTGAGTGAACAGTATGATACTGATATCGCTGAATTGGATCTTGAGATCCTAAAATGGCAGGAGGATCATGCTAAATTGGGATCCCATGCCTGCTTCATGGAGAAGGATAAAAACCTTAGGGATCATTTGACTAAATATGCTACTGGCCTGATCAAATCAAAGGAAAACAAGTATCAGCGAGATAGAAAAGCGTATGATTAAGAGCAAGCCTACAAATGGAATCAACCAAATAAGTTCCCTCTTAGAAGGGGAAACTTCAATCAGGGCCTACAAACAATGAATTTAGATCTTGTGGAATCAGACACATCGTCCATTTTCTCAACATCTTTTGCACCTATAGCTATACGTAAGGATAAACAACAAGGGGGAACTATCAGAAAAAGGAAGAAAGACAGTGATACTAGTTCGCAAAGTCGACCTAGATCAGAAAAAATAAATAGTAAGGAAAAGAAAATACGTTCTCAACAGACTAAAAACAACACTATACTGAATACAACTTTGTCTAATAGTACATTAAATCATTCTTTGCTCTCATTGACCACGCCCACCAGAAATATTGATTCTATCTCTCTGGTGGCGGGCCCTCTGTCACAGCAAGGACACATACAGGGACTATCTAGCTCAGTGTCCCATATGGACCTAAAGACGGCACCAATCTTTTCTGGTATTTCAAGTGATCGTAAACGTAGTTTACCGATACCGACCCCGATGAAAAAATCCAATCAGCCTTTAAAATAGCTTGTCCCGACCCACCTGAATTTGAGAGTCGGGACAAGTTTGACATTATCAATCTGTCCTCATACCCACTCTCGAGCAGCGAGGCCAAGGTATTACAACTTGGTTTAACTTTCTGCCCAGATGAGGATGCAGACAGATTTGAGTTGGTTAAAGACCTTCAACCTATTTGCACGGCGTCTGATGTACAAAGTACTGTATGATAAAACTTCATCCAACATCCCTACCAGTGAGCATAACAATGCCAATATGGAAGGCATTACTTTTGAAGATTTACGGGCACTACATGACCTGATGGACCTGTGGGATGAGAGCAATCCGGAGGATGTGGGATGGACTTTCACCAATGTTGGTGCTTCGTTGAACCAGCCGGGGGTTATCCTTCCCCCCCTCCCACATCCCACAGGCCCCTCGGGGTCATGTGTGCCTGTATTTGGTATTCCCAAAACTTATAAGCCCAAATCGAGGTCCTTTCCAATACTACAGGGAAATTCCAACATTTGGGCTTTTGTGATACAGGTCACCAAGGCGATAGAATCTACCAATTGGCAGGGTGGACCTCGGACCAACCTGCCTACGGATCTCAAGGAAGCACTACATAGTCTGAAATCAAACACCAATATTGTCATTAAACCATCTGATAAAGGTAGGAATTTGGTAATACTTGATGTAGACAAATATGAAAAGATGTGTTTAGACATCATATCAAACAAAACATGGTATAGACTGGTTCCAGTCTCGCATGTAACCTACTATATGCAAAAATATAGAGGGATTATAGTGAAGGCTCGATCGAATGGCACTATTGATGCCAAAACCTTTGAATTTCTTGACATGACTACATTTACTACTCCTACATTTTATGCTTTACCTAAAGTACATAAGAGCTTAACATGCCCACCCGGTCGCCCTATAATTTCAGGTTGTGGGTCACTAACAGAAAAGGCCAGTCAACTAGTTGACGAGTACCTTTATCCACATGTCAAATGCCTATTCTCGTATGTAAAGGACACTATAGAGCTTCTAAAAAGTACAGACGGACTACAGATACCAGAAAATGCCTGGTTGGTTGCCATCGACATAGAGGCCCTCTACAATTCAATACCCCATAAAAAGGGTGTTGAAGTAGTGGGGGAATTTCTGACTGAAAGAGACATTGATTCATGGAAGTATAATGAATTTGTTTTGGAATTACTTAACTTTATTTTGATGCACAATATTTTTGTATTTAAACGTTCCCACTACCTCCAGGTACAGGGAGTTGCTATGGGGGCCAAATGTGCGCCCTCATATGCAAATCTGTACCTGGGGGGTGGGAACGGGATTTGTTTTCTAATGAAAACAGAATTGCTGATATTGGTAACATAATATCTTGGAGTCGTTACATTGATGACGTCCTCATGATATGGGCAGGATCAAAGGAAGACCTTCTAACGTTCCTCAATAAATTACAGATCAATGAGTACAATTTGAAATTTACCTTCAACTATGATCAGAAAAGGATTACTTTTCTGGATGTGGAACTTTTTGTGGATGAGAAAGGAACATTATGCTCCACCCTCTACAGAAAGTCATCAGCGGGCAACAGTATGTTACATGCCAGCAGCTCTCACCCCGAAAAACTAATCAGGAGTATCCCTTATAGTCAGTTTTTACAGATCAAGCGAAACTGCACGCATCTGACTGACTTCCAACGGGAGGCCAATCTTTTACGTGATCGCCTTTTGCTGAGAGGATACAGCAGGACATGCCTCCGTAGGGCCTATAACCAGGTGGTGGGCCTGAATAGGCAACTCCTGCTGTATAAACCCAGACGAGACAAAACACAGGACAGTACACGAATCATCACGAAATTTAATCGGCAACATAGGAAGGTACGCAACATTTATAAGAAATTTTGGTACCTCCTATCTACGGACCAGAAAATTTCTAAGTATATTAAACCATATCCGGAAATTACATACAGGAGATCACGCTCCTTGCGAGACACTCTTGTCTGCAGTCATCATACAAATGAAGGGAGAGACAGTAGATCAGTTCCTGGTACATATAAATGTGGCAAATGCTAATTTTGCCGCTTTATATTGGAGGGCAAAAATATAGCCCTACCGGATGGGAAAGTATGGACACCGAAACACAGAACAAATTGTCAATCAATTGAATCAGTATATCTGATGAAATGTTTATGCGGAGCCTTTTATGTGGGGAAAACCAAACGTCCCCTATTCTGCCGAATAAGAGACCATGTATCCCTGATTTCCAAACGCAAAATGGAGACACCCATTAGTCGTCATGTGGGATTGTATCACAAATTTAATCTTGACTATATTGGGTTCTACAGTTTGGAGCACTTGCCCCAACATGAACGGGGGGTGACTTGGACAAAAAATTGTTGCAAATTGAAACGAGATGGATCTACTCATTGAGGGCGACCCGACATCCGGGGCTCAATGAGGGGATCAGCTTCAATCCATTTTTATAAGTATATTCACCTGGCTCATGTGATGCTGAGAGAGAGAAAGAGGGGGGCATTTCCCCGGACCATTTACTGTGATTAAGTTATGATCTTTTGGATTTGCTCTGCCAGCTTCCCTTTCCGGGCTCTCCGTTCTTCTCCCTCACACTTTGTGTTTGGGGGTGGAATGGTCGGGTGTTGGGGTGGGGGGCCTACCCGGCTCCCCCTGTTTATGTCCAGAGTGTGCTCGCCTCAAATTCTCCCCTCTGCGTAGGGGATTCATTACTTGTTTATGTATTTATTTGTTTATTATATTGTTTACTGATTAGCAATATTTAGCCTCAAATGCCTTTGGGGTATTTGAGGAGCCTTTTGATTAATTATATGCTTTGGACATAATTAAATCCATTTGCTGCAGTGAGAAATTGGTGGTGCTTTGTTGCCCTATATAATATTCTATTTCTTCCTTTCTCCTTTCTTTCTTTTTTCTTTTCCTTCTCCTTTCTCTTTCTTATATACAAATTCACAAATATCTCCTTTTCTCTTTGTTTTTTCCCCCTTCAGGGAAATTACATTTAATCCACATATATGTGCATCGGTATTACTGAGACCTTGGGCTTAGGAGACCTGTATGGACACCCAAGGATGCAGATGTGGGTTTTGAACCGGAAGTCTGTTTGTCTTCTTGACTTCCGGTTCCGGTGTGTAAGTCGGGCGTTTGCGCCTTGTCATGCGTCCACCTTACGTCCGCGTGACGTCACACGCCGTGCATTTGGCGCCACGGGGGGGAACACTTAAACCCGGCCTGACAATCTGTCAGGCTGTGGTCTATTTTGGAGGCTCGGGAGGCGCTAGGGATCTGATACCAAGGTAAATATGGAATTACATTATCGGAAACATTAGGACACTGTCCCCTACTATCTATAAAGATTACTTATACTTACCTTATCCTCCAATCTTAAATTGTTAGGACTTGGACTCCATTGACGTTTTGCAGACGGGGTTTCCCTGTTCTGCAGAAACTTTCTGACGCCCTAGGAGTATACCTTGGCAATCCTTATAGCCCATTCAAGGTAGGAATAACAACATTCTGGGAAGCATTTTTCTTGACCAGAACTAAATTTATGCATTAATAAATGTAATCTCTCCTTGGGTTCTCTGTCTGCTTTTTCAGAAACTCAAAATGATACCCATGATGTTGGTTAATTAGGGACAGATGCCCCACTTTCCCTCAAACGCAAACCCGAGCCCCCAGTGTATTTTTCTCAAAAGATGTTATGAGGTAGGTGCAATTCAATAGACTTGTGGCCTGTATTGACTTGTTCCCTTATCTCTGGTCTATGTGATATATTATCTATATATCCTGTTTATAGGAGTACTTTATATACTCCAGGTCTACTTGATACATCATACAATACATAAATTAACAAGACCCCATATCTCCCCCTACGGGTCTCCAGACATTTTTCCTTCGTCTCTTTTCTCTGATGCCATTCTGTGGATTTCATTGGGTGATTTTTTGTGATAGCTATTTTGGGAACTCGTGGATGCTCGTGGATGCTCAGACCCTCTGCATTGGAGGTAAGAGGCCGCGCGCATATCAGGGGTCCATATGGACTGCCAAATCTCATGCAGCATATCTATATGTATGTGTAACAATCATTAGTTACTAACATGTATTAATTTGATATTCTTTGTCTATATTTGTATGCATATTTTAGAATGAGAAAATACCTTTCCAAACTTGTACCTTACGCCGTTCTCCTGAAGAAGCCACATCGGCAAAATATGTCGAGAATGAATGGACAAGTATAATGATTTGTGCACTCAGAATATACCACTATTTTTGTTCTATCGGAGATTGTATGCATAACCTCTGAATCATAATATGTATATTGCTGTGCACAAACTCATCATTTTTTAGGTTTTATATTTCAATAAAAATTTATTTATTTTATTATATTCAAACGTTTTCGCAGTTTTGTACCTTAGATAGTCCCGCATCTCCAATATTTCTATTTTCTTAATTTAACTTGGGATGATGGTACCATATACACAGGACTGTATGTGACATGTTCCTGACCACCGCACTCTATAGTTCCTGACCACCACACTCTATACACAGGGCTGTATATGACATGTTCCTGACCACCGCACTCTATACACAGGGCTGTATATGACATGTTCCTGACCACTGCACTCTATACACAGGGCTGTATATGACATGTTCCTGACCACCGCACTCTATACACAGGACTGTATATGACATGTTCCTGACCACTGCACTCTGGGCCAATATTTCTGGATATCTCTAAACTAATGACCTGTAAAGGATTTACAGCATCATCTATGAGCAATTTTGGGTACCAAAGAATTTCATCATTCCACCGACACACATATTTTTATTTTTCAATATATTTTTTTTATTATAATGTTACTTTGCAATCTTGTTATGCCATAGAATCAGGAAATAGTAAAGGAAGAAATCCAATTGGTCAGGAAAATGACTTGTCTGGAATGTGGAGGCGGGGTCCTTATTAATTTGTGTACAATACAATACACAACGTGTTACATTATTATAACAAAGTATTGTAGAGAAGATCACACCATGGAAAATGGGGAAAGTAGAAAATAAACCCGGATATGAAGGTGACAATTGTGTACGAGGAACACCTTAACAATTACCACATTTTATTCTCCAGGGCCTCTGCTTTCAGAAAATATATGTTTGGGGGTTTTATCTAATCTTCAGGCCCAAAAATATGCATTTTACCATGTGTGCAAAAATAATGGAAAACCAGCTCTGGCAGTGAAAGGGTTGATGTGAGCTAGATGGGATCACTCTGCTGTGGTTACACTCTAAACATTAGAGCTCCCCCTAGCTGCAGCCTGGTAATAACATTGCTAGGAGGTCTATTCATTTATCTGCTACATACTTCCCATCTTTATATAAACGTCTCCTGACATTTATGGGTCTATTCATAAATAATTTACATAATAATTCACCCAATGAAAATACATATACATTCCTTCTGTGTGAATGAGGGGAAAATGGAGTTTAATTGGCTATTTGCTGGTCGAATCATTTCCATTGATTTAAAATAGAAAATACTACATTTTCCACTAGCTGGAGATAATTGCTAATATACTTAGCGCCATCTAAAGTCCAAACATAGTATTTCTCATTTTAATTCAATGGTTGGTCTAATAGTGTTGGCTTATTTAAGTTCTATCCTTCAGTGTGTACTGTACTGATAAGTGTATGAGTATGATCTCAGGTATTAGTATGAAGACATGTCTGATGAAGGAGACTAAGAGGTCTATTTTTCAAAAAATTTATTGGACTAATGTGACAATCATTCATCCAGCTGTTACAATTTCTGGCTGTGATTTAACACAGTGATTTCCTATGATTATCAGCTCCATCTAGTGACCATAATCGGGTATTTTTCCTGAACTACCTCAATTGGTGCAATACTGCATTATGGTCATTAGATGGAGTCAAGGTAATCAGAGTATGAAATAAAATACATCCAATATTCATCATGGCTGGACGAATGGCGGTCATAACCGTTCAACAATTTTTTTTTAATTAGACCTCTAAGTGTTTGTGAAATCTTACACCACAAAATGTACTCAGCCAATGAGAGGTAATGACTCAATTTTTATTTTTATACTGCTATCAATGGGCAACACGGTACAACACTTCATCCATGTCTTTGGTGATCTCTGATCGCCTTATGAACAGTTTCTTACATGATGAAGATCAGCCATGGAGAATATCTGAGGTGTATATCAGGGTGTGCTTCTTCCCCACATGAGAGCTGTGATGTCCAGCAACATTCATATAGAAGACATTTCCCGCACTCAAGGCACTAATACACCTCGAGGGTTGTGTGGGACCCCTGATGTACAGGAAGACAGGACTTCAGTGAGGAACATTTCCCTCACTCAGGACAGGAATACGGCTTCTCCCCCGTGTGAGATCTCTGATGTCTGTTAAGACTGGACTTCAGTGAAAAACATTTCCCGCACACAGGACAGGAATACGGCTTCTCCCCCATGTGAGATCTCTGATGTGTGGAGAGATCGAATTTCCTTGAAAAACATTTCCCGCACTCAGTACAGGAATATGGCTTCTCCCCCGTATGAGATCTCTGATGTGTGGAAAGATGGGACTTCTGTGAAAAACATTTCCCACACTCAGGACAGGAATGCGGCTTCTCCCCCGTGTGAGATCTCTGATGTGTGAAAAGATTGGACTTCTGTGAAAAACAGTTCCCACACTCAGGACAGGAATATGGCTTCTCCCCCGCGTGATGTCTCTTATGTGTGTAAAAATTTGACTTCACTGAAAAACTTTTGCCGCACTCAGGACAGGAATACGGCTTCTCCTTGGTGTGAAATCTCTGATGTCTGTTAAAACTGGAATTGTCTGCAAAACATTTCCCGCACTCAGCACAGGAATACGGCTTCTCCCCCGTGTGAGATCTCTGATGTGTGGAAAGATGGGACTTCTGTGAAAAACATTTCCCACACTCAGGACAGGAATACGGCTTCTCTCCTGTGTGAGATCTTATATGCACTTTAAGATCAGATTTAAAACGGAAACACTTCCCGCACTCAGTACAGGTAAACCTCTTCTCTGTTGGAAGGACGGCACCGTCCCTCACAGTCTGAGGTTCCTCAGGATAAGAGGAATACGATGGTCCATCTACACTGTGTGGTGCCGGATGGAGATTTGAGGTAGTCCGGTTTTCTCCTGGACTATACTGTGTGATGTCCTCATCTTCTACTTTACAGTCTGGAGACAAAGTGAGACAATCCTCTGAGGTTTTCCTCATCTCCCGTCCATCTACTAAAATAGAAATACAAAGATTATTACTAGACATGAGCAGATTGGTTCCCCTAAACCAGGACTCCGCCCACATCAGGCAGCTTTGTCTCTGAGGATCTTACATTTCCCCCTCAAGGTAACTAGTAAATGGGTCCTCTGTAGGGCGGCAACTAATGATTATTATCAGAATTGATTAGTTGGCCGATTATTATTTTGATTAATCGACTAATTGGATAAAAACTTCAAAAAAAGGTTGGTGTATAATTTAGTTAATATTCTTGAATATCTATATACAGCAGTAAATATAAATATCCAGATATATAGTTGGATATTTAATCCACTTTGAGAATAACAGACAGATAGATGTATTATTAGAGGGAGAATCTGCTACATATCAGAATCAGAGATCAACATTATTAAAATGTAAAAAAGAGGTAAAACGCTGTTTTGCAGATGATCAGACAGGAGTGTAATATAATATGATGGATGACAGACTCCCTTGTCATAGACAGGTAGGTGGGTACAAGCTCCCTGCACCTGATGTCACTTATGCTGGCCGAACACAAACTCATTTTTCTTTCAAAAAAACATTCATCCAATTTTCTAACCATTAGTGGGTCAAATCGGCGTTCATTTTCCACCACAGTGACGGGAAAATTTGAAGGAGCAGAACAGAAAACTTTTCTCCATCGAACAAATTTTCACATTGTGTATGTGGTTTGTGGTCAGAAGTTACATTCATTTTATAATTGAATGTTAAAATGAAGTGGAATTTTCTAATCACACTCGTCAATTCATCGAATATACAAATCATTTTCATGCAAATATTTGTATATCAAAAATCGATCCGTGTATGGCCAGCATAGGACATTTAGTAGCAGCCGCATGATTTTTTTTTAATCATCTGTTATGATGGGGTTAAAAAAAATCCTTTATAGTACAAAAACAGCAGATAATAACTACTATAAAGGATTCATTTATACTGTGAAATAGTGAAAGTAATATATCTTATATCATATATATAATAATAAATAAACCCAGAAGTAGGATATATGGGGATTTTACCTGGGAGTCACACATGAAGATATATGGAGGTTAGAGGGGGATGGGGGACTTTTATATTAAAGTAATACTGAAAGCTGAGACTTTTTTTTCATGGATATAATAATTTTATATATAATGCACAATACTAGTAAACTTTTACTTTATGTAATAGTAATGCCTTCTATCACCTCCAGTCTATCAGCCTCCACCCTCTCTGGGGTCAGATGCTGATCTTCCCTGCATAGAGACCTTAAAGTCATTGTAAATGTTGGATTTCTTTTTTAAACAAACTTGTCATACTTATCTCTAGGGATGCACAGAAATTTTGGCGGCCGAAAAAAAAATGCAGAAAATTGTGCTTACCGAGAGGAAAATATTGCCAATAATCGAGCAGAAAATGGTGCCACCCATTGTGGGGGTGTCATCCTGGCATGCCCCAGTCCTCCCCTCCCTCCTCCTCACCTCCCTCTTCTCCTCCCTCCCTCCCACAGAGCGGGGATCTCTGTGTGCCAAGGAGCAGAATTGCCCGGGTTGCAGTAACAACGTCCCGCCTCCTGTGATAGACAGCACAATGATCCAATGGTGGGACATTGACTCTGTGACGTGATCACAGGAGGCGGGATATTGTTACTGCGACCTAGGCAATTCAAATACAGCTCCGTGACACATGGAGATAGCAGCTTTAATCCAAGCACTGGCGAGGCTGCATGATGGCACTGGTGTAGCTGCATCTGATGGGCACAGGCAGGCTGCATGATTGGTACTGGTGAGGCTGCATCTGACAGGCACTGGTGAGGTTGCATTGATCTCCTGTATCATGTCTGCAGTCTCTGACCATATCCTGTATTATGCCTGCAGTCTCTGACCATCTCCTGTATCATGTCTGCTAGAGGTGCACCAAATGGACATTTTGCTAATACTATAGCAGTGTGTTTAAGTAAGAGATTGCAGACATGATACAAGAGATATCAGAGACTGAGGACATGATACAGGAGACGGTTAGAGACTGAGAACATGTTACAAGAGATGGTTAGAGACTGGTGACATGATACAAGAGATGGTCAGAGACTGGGGACATGATACAAGAAATGGTCAGAGACTGCAGACATGATACAAGAGATGGTTAGAGACTGGGGACATGATACAAGACATGGTTAGAGACTGGGGACATGATACAAGACATGGTTAGAGACTAAGGACATGATAAAGAGATGGTTAGAGACTGAGGACATGATACAAGAGATGGTTAGAGACTGGGGACATGATACAAGAAATGGTCAGAGACTGCAGACATAATACAAGAGATGGTTAGAGACTGGGGACATGATACAAGAGATGGTTAGAGACTGGGGACATGATACAAGAGATGGTTAGAGACTGAGGACATAATACAAGAGATGGTTAGAGACTGAGAACATGATACAAGTGATGGTTAGAGACTGAGAACATGATACAAGTGATGGTTAGAGACTGGGGACATGATACAGGAGATGGTTAGAGACTGGGGACATGATACAAGAGATGGTCAGAGACTGAGGACATGATACAAGAGATGGTTATATATAAATGGTGGTTGTATATAAAAATATAAATATTTTTTTAAAAACTGTCATTTTCAGTATCGGTTTTCTGCCTAGTGCATCCTTAATTTTCCATTTCGGCACCGAAATTTCCATTCGGTGCACCCCTACTTACCTCCTCCATGTAATGGTTTTGCCATAATTCTCCTCTTCTGGACCCCCCCCTGGGACTTTTGGCTCCTCATGCCTTCAGAGTTCTCCTATAGGAAGCTACAAAGTATAGTATAGCGATTCCCTATAGGAAGCTACAAAGTATAGTTTAGCGATCCCCTATAGGAAGGTACAAAGTATAATATAGCGATCCCCTATAGGAAGGTACAAAGTATAGTATAGCGATCCCCTATAGGAAGGTACAAAAAACTTCTGCCCTTAGAATCACTTGCTTCCTTCTCTTCCCCAGGACTACATGTTCCATGAGGCATTGCTCCTCACACATTTAAGTTCTCAGGCATTTACTGACATATATGGATGGTGTACTGAGCTATATTTTCTGTATGCAGGCCAATTAATCGACTGACCAACTAATCGATTATGAAAATAGTTGACAACTATTTTCATAATCGATTCGTTGTTTCAGCCCTACATCTCTGAATCTCCTCCCAGTTCATTTCTTTATTCACGGACCTTAGTCAGAGTGAGGAAACAACAATAACTGTCTTTCATAGGAGTAACAGTGATGAGGGGATTATAAGACGAGTGTCCCCTCCCCCTCTATCACTCATTGCCATCTTCCCAACACAAGAAGTCCTGTACTTCCTTATTTATTCCATGATTTAGTCATGAATAACAGAGGGGCTGAGCCCCACCAGAGGTCAGAGAGTGAGGATGGGGGGAGAACAACCAAGATGAAGACTGGACTGATCCTGAAGACCACCATCATTGGGTTATTGACTCCTCCCTCATTATCACTTTCTGTTTAAGGTTCCAAAGTTTGAGGATGTTATCACATTATTATCAACATGTAAAGGTCCGTGCTCCAATCATATCATCAGATATAAAATGTGCAGCTGGTAGGAAATGGGTATAAAAGAAATCAGGACTATGTAATGTACAACTTATTGTATAGGATACAACGGTTAGGATTTTATAGTATCAGAATAATGTAATGTACAACATAGAGTATATAGTGCAGGGGTCAGGAGTATGTAATGTACAATATAAATTATACAGTGTAAGGGTCAGGACTCATAATATTGGTATTCAGTAATCAGTGGAAGATTAAATGTTTACATGAGACAAGTTGCAGAGGTCCCACACCGCTGCCTCCCATCTCCTGAGACTGCACTCAGTGACTTGGGTCTGAGACTATACAGACATATCCCTCCACCCGGCACAGCCAGCAGACAACAGAACAAGTAATCCTGGGAGAATTGTTCTGTCAGAGATCTTGCCATACCCAGGTATGGGGCAGAAGAGCCAAAACACATACCCCAGGTGCCTAGGTCTAGTAGCGCCTATGCTGAAAATGAACATTTTGCTGCCAGCTGAACCCCAGAATCTCCATAAATCCAGTCTAGATACATAAATTGTGTCTGCAGCACAGAGAAGGAAGATTATCCGAGAGAAATACAGGAATACAGGATGGGGAACACAGCTCAGGAAAGTGACCAGGGGATTACAGGCTGATATCACCCAGTCCCCGCCCTACTCTGGACCAATCAGTGAGCAGTATGGGTGGAGGAATGTATTTAGTGTTAATGACCCACCTGTGCTGATCTCTGTAGGAGTGTCCTCCTCTATAAATGTCCCCGTTATTCCATCCTCCTCCATAGACTGCTGATCATCCCTCACATACCTCTCTTCTTCTTCTGCTTTAACCTCAAATTCTATATCGATTGGATCTCCACTCTAAATCAAGAAAAGGAGAGAGAATATCATCTGTAAGATATAAGATTTTATTATTGTGACACATATAAAATATACACATTGGTGTTGATTTACTAAAGGAAAATCCACTACACACTACAAGTGCACATGGAAGTGCAGTTGCTGTAGATCTGAGGGGAAGATCTGAAATGAGGGGAAGCTCTGCTAATTTCTATCATCCAATCATATGCAAGCAAAAATGCATTTTTCTTACATTTTCCTTCTATGTTCCCCTCAGATCTACAGCGACTGCACCTCCAAGTGAACAGTGGATTTGCCTTTAGTAAATAAACCCCCCTGTCTCCTCAAGTTCATGTTCTAGATGATCCATCCCACCAACCTTGTAACAGTGAGGGATGGTGTGATCTTCCTGTGTGGAATCCCGGGAATACAGAGGACGGGGACATCTCTCTGGTGAGTTCCTGGTATTAGGTGGCTCCATCATATCCTTGTGTCCTTCTGAAAACTCCTCCATCACTCCATACTCCTCATCCTCCTCTTTATACTCTTCTTTAACATCAATATTATCATCCCCGAGGTCTCCACTCTGAATATATAATAAAACATTAATTGTAACAAACATGCTGTTTATAAATCAGAACTACCAATAATTGTCAATCATCTACCTGATGATGGTGAGGGATGGTGTGACCTTCCTGTGTGGAATCTCGGGAATACAGAGGACGGGGACATCTCTCTGGTGGGTTCCCATTACTGGATCCATCTGTAGGAAACACACACACTGACTGAATACATTGTATCTATGTGTTTATCAGATGATGGGGGATCTAGGTGGAGCCTCCGTACTGCTCTCTCCTTTACAATAAAGTCTCCTCTTACCCGGTGATGTGAGGGGCGGCTGATTGTCCATCATGACGTCCTTGTAGAGATCCTTGTGTCCTTCTAAATACTCCCACTCCTCCATGGAGAAATAGACAGTGACATTCTGACACCTTATAGGAACCTGACACACACAATGATACAGTCACCATCCAGACACATCTCTTGTCTGTTACTGGATAATGTCCCAGAATTCCCAGAATCCTCCTCACCTCTCCTGTCAGCAGCTCCATCATCTTCTTGGTGACTCCTAGAATCTTCTCCATGTTGTGTCTCTCAGGTTTTAGGGAGTCACATGGAGGCACTGTGATGGTCATATGATCACCTGACTTCACAAGAGGAAATCTCTGTATTGAGGAACCAATAGGAATATCATGTTAGAATCCCGGAATCCTCCTCACCTCTCCGGTCAGGTCTGTGTTTTATTAATAGAGATAAGAGTGATGTCATGTGATCTCCCAGAATCCTCTTCACCTCTCCGGTCAGGTCTGTGTTTTATTAATAGAGATAAGAGTGATGTCATGTGACCTCCCAGAATCCTCCACACCTCTCCGGTCAGGTCTGTGTTTTATTAATAGAGATAAGAGTGATGTCATGTGACCTCCCAGAATCCTCCTCACCTCTCCGGTCAGCAGGTAGATGATCTCCATGGTGAGGTTTAGTATCTTCCCAGTCATGTGACTCCGGTCCTCCTCCATCCTCATTGGTGCCGTTATTTGATCTATACAGGTCTCCTTGTAGACGGATAACTTTGGGAAATGAAAGTAAGAATTATTTGGATGGTATTGGTCACACAATAATAGGATGTGGATTTGAGTGGTTAATAGGAGGGTTGCTGTACATTTAAGAACCCATGCCCCCATGGGAACACAATCAGTTTGGCTGTTTAGTGTTTATTACATCTTGGAGGACCCGGGACCCTCTTGTCCTGCCGGATCAGATATCCCCTTTTCTCTGTTGGGTTTGTTTTCTTTCTGAACTGATTTTCAGCTGAAACAGAACTCCTCTAAGAACAAGTGCTCACCAACGAGTGAAGGAATTCCCTTTTTCATCTTACTTGATATTCCAGAACAAATCATGTAACCACTGAGACAATAAGATGGGTAAGGTTGCCAGTTCTGTAAGGTCTGAAAAGTGAGTAGAGGTGGGGTGGGAGGACCATCAAAGACCCAGAGACCCCCATCTGTCCCTCAGAGTCTCCTGAGCTCTCCAGCCCTCTATTCCCTCAGAGCCATCCAGCCGGACTACCCCCTTATAGGTCCCAGAGTCCTTCAGCCACATTACCCCTTCAGAGGCCCCTAAAGTCTTTCAGCTTTACTAAACCCTCACAGCCCTTCAGCTCCTCTACTTCCCTCAGAGCCCTCAGTATTTTCCTCCCTCTGACACCAATGATGGAACATATTCTTCATGGAAGGCTAGGGAATGTTTTCTTCCTCCTGACCAGCAATGTAAGGGGCTCTATGCTCCATACTCCTGACTCCGGCACTCCATCATTGTGTTGGCTGCATATTGTAATGATTGCCCATTGTCTGCCTGTGTAGTGTAATAATTGCCCTTTGTAGGCCATGTATGGTCAGGATGGTCATTGTCTTGTCTATTTATTGTCAGTGCTGTTTATTACTAGAACGTATCTCCATAATGAAGAGAATGTTCCGGCCCTGTAAGTGGGGAAATGTTCTGACCCTGAAGGGGTTAATCTAGGTTCCCACACTATATATGTGTGTATCATCATCTGCTGGAGATAAAAGACATCACAGTGACTATGGAGGAAGAGGACGGACATGACGGGGGGGTTACTGGGTGTAAATAGAAAATAAGATCTTATTACCTCCTCTGCTGCCACTTCCAGCAATGTCTCCTCACTACTTCTTCCTGACTCACCTCTCACCCGGAACTTCCTGTCTCTATCTGACATCACTTCCTGTCTTCCATAGAGAATTCCTGTCTGGGTAGAAGTGAGATCAGCACCTTGTGGAGCTCAGAGGTACTACAGAAACGTCTGGTAGTGTGAACCTTGTGCTGTGTGTGTATGTACTGTATATCCCCACCAAGGGGGATAGAAATATATTACTGCACGGGGGGGGGGGGGGGGCGGGGTGGGGGGGGGAGACATTTTGGCCCCTTTGATTTTGCAGTAAAATTGATGTCAGATTTAGTCATGTAGAACATCTGTTATATGGATACAAAGATCCCCAGCCGAGAGTAAAGGGTGGAAATGGCTCCTGATCCCCAGATTTGGGCAATTATGTCACCAATATAAATAGAATAAAACCTGCGCTATGTGTAACAACTCAAATACCTACAGAAATAACTTATACCGGACTGCTGCTGCAACAAAGGTAAGTATTCCCTTTATCACCTAGAAGAGCATTATGTGTCACAGCGCTGTCCTATTGTGTGTGCACATAAATCATCACAAATACACTAAAATATGTGGAGACATTCATATATAAAGTGCTAGGGGCTCAAATAATATTCTCTGCAGATCTACTGCTTCCACTTTACACCTACTTCACGGATCTTATGGTGTTTATCAACAAGTAAACTGATCCATGTGCAAATTCATATACAACATAAAGTGCTTTGTGCTCAAGATGCTGTTCCCTGCAGATCCACTGCTTCCATTTTGCACCTACTTCTTTAATCTCATAATATTTGCTGCTATATAAAATAAACTAAAAATCTGTGCAAATTCATGTAATCATACAATATTATGTGCTCAATATAGTGTTCTCTGCCAGTCCACTGCTTCGACTTTGCATCTACTTCAAAAAATGTATTTTGCTAAAAAAAAATACACAAATCAATAAAGATCACCACTAAGGGGGCGCCCTCACCATCACGTGTGTAAGATGTGGAAGAAGGCGTGGCTACACTACAGCTGGCACAGTTTGGAGCACCGAGAACTTTACACCTTATCAACTTTTCATTGATTGGTGGATTTATTTTTATTAGCAAAATAGGTTCATTGAAGTAGATGCAAAGAGGAAGCAGTGGACTTGCAGAGAACACTATATTGAGCACTAAATATTGTATGATTACATGAATTTACACAGATTTTTAGTTTATTTAATATAGCAACAAATATAACATTAATGAAGTAGGTGTAAAGTGGAAGCAGTAGATCTGCAGAGAATATTATTTGAGCCCCTAGCACTTTATATATGAATGTCTCCACATATTTTAGTGTATTTGTGATGATTTATGTGCACACACAATAGGACAGCGCTGTGACACATAATGCTCTTCTAGGTGATAAAGGGAATACTTACCTTTGTTACAGCAGCAGTCCGGTATAAGTTATTTCTGTAGGTATTTGAGTTGTTACACATAGCGCAGGTTTTATTCTATTTATATTGGTGACATAATTGCCCAAATCTGGGGATCAGGAGCCATTTCCACCCTTTACTCTCGGCTGGGGATCTTTGTATCCATATAACAGATGTTCTACATGACTAAATCTGACATCAATTTTACTGCAAAATCAAAGGGGCCAAAATGTCCCCCCCCCCCCCCGAGCAGTAATATATTTCTATCCCCCTTGGTGGGAGTGGAGATGACCCCATCTATAAGGATATACAGTACATACACACAGCACAAGGCCGTGTTCACACTACCAGACGTTTCTGCAGTTCCTCTGAGCTCCACAAGGTGGTGATCTCACTTCTACCCAGACAGGAAGTCTCTATGGAATACAGACAGGAATTAATGTCAGGCACAGACAGGAAGTGATGTCAGATGCAGACAAAACAATCCATGAGGTACGAAGTACAAAGGAGACGTTGCTGGAAGAAGCAGTAGAGGAGGTAATAAGATCTTATTTTCTATTTACACCCAGTAACCCCCCGTCATGTCCGTCCTCTTCCTCCATAGTCACTGTGATGTCTTTTATCTCCAGCAGATGATGATACACACATATATAGTGTGGAAACCTAGATTAACCCCTTCAGGGGGGTCAGTTGATGATTAATATATCTTGAATTGGGGAAAAAACCGCGCTAATCAATTAGGACCATGCAAAAGCTGCCAACAAACAAAACAAACAAAGTCAAAATACGTGTGGATCCAAAAATGTAGCGCTAGTACATGGGCAAGAGTGTATGTGTATCACAGCACTCAGGAAAAAACAATACATAAACTGTATAACAAAATAATGGTGCTGGAATTGACTCCAGTATAGACAAAATACTATAGTCCATAAAGTGATAACATTGAAGAGTAAGTCCTTCTGGTCAACTCAATGAAAGCAGATCGGAATATATGCTTGACTGATGTCAGAATAAGGCGTGGGTACGCTTACCGGAAATGTTAGATGTGGGTACCATACGGCATACACATCAGACAGGCTTAAAGATGGAAGGTCTTGCATCTATGGAAAACCGCCGCGGACTGGAACTCCAACGATTTCCGGAACTGTATACTGGATCGGTCAGCAGGGTAGGTATGCTCGACATACAATCATCCGGTGGTCACAGGAATGATGATGGAGACCGGGGAAGGGAATAAAAAATGGAGACCACTCCAATGGTGCAGGTCAAAAAAGCAACGATTTATTCACATGTGCATGTGAAAATAAAAGAATAAAAATCTCGAGACAATATAAATGAAAATTTCGGCAATATGAGGGGCGTAGGATAGCTGGCCCGACGCGTTTCGACTAAAGTCTTCCACAGGGGCATATCTCCTTATACCTCCGAGATATGCCCCTGTGGAAGACTTTAGTCGAAACGCGTCGGGCCAGCTATCCTACGCCCCTCATATTGCCGAAATTTTCATTTATATTGTCTCGAGATTTTTATTCTTTTATTTTCACATGCACATGTGAATAAATCGTTGCTTTTTTGACCTGCACCATTGGAGTGGTCTCCATTTTTTATTCCCTTCCCCGGTCTCCATCATCATTCCTGTGACCACCGGATGATTGTATGTCGAGCATACCTACCCTGCTGACCGATCCAGTATACAGTTCCGGAAATCGTTGGAGTTCCAGTCCGCGGCGGTTTTCCATAGATGCAAGACCTTCCATCTTTAAGCCTGTCTGATGTGTATGCCGTATGGTACCCACATCTAACATTTCCGGTAAGCGTACCCACGCCTTATTCTGACATCAGTCAAGCATATATTCCGATCTGCTTTCATTGAGTTGACCAGAAGGACTTACTCTTCAATGTTATCACTTTATGGACTATAGTATTTTGTCTATACTGGAGTCAATTCCAGCACCATTATTTTGTTATACAGTTTATGTATTGTTTTTTCCTGAGTGCTGTGATACACATACACTCTTGCCCATGTACTAGCGCTACATTTTTGGATCCACACGATTAATATATCTTCCCTCCAAAGCTGGCCATACATGGTTCAGTTTTATCGTTTAGCCAGCGGGGTGAGAGGAAAAAACTGAAGTGATTCCACCATCCTCACATTGGAGGGGGATGGGGGAATCCTCCCCGCTGCACTATTGTATCCTGACAATGGGGGGCGCTCCTCCGCTCTCAGAATACACAGATCAGTGATGAAGTTATTGGCTGCAGCCGCTGATCGAGTGACTTTTATCCGGCAGTGACCACACATGGATGGAAATGTGACCGATCCCTGCTGAGCCAGCTGAATTTCAATGTCTCTATGGTCACCATAAGTCAGGACGCAACAATTCCCAGGTCACCATGGTGACTAGAAATGGCGTCCTGGCCCCTGGGCTCTTGTCAGCCCATTCTCACTGTTGGTCTGAATAATGTTTCTGCCTGAAACCCGGACACATTATTCAGACAGGAATGTGGCTCGGAGCGGGGCCAGACTGGAGGGTGAGGGGAAGAGGGAGATAATGGCACCCGACCTGTGAAGTCAGGGGTGGACTGGGCAGGACAGCGGCATGAGAGGACTCATCTCACTGAGCTCCCGCTGCCGATCTTTCTCCTTTCCTGTTACCATCGGCTCCTGCTTCCACCCACAGCTGTCTGTGTCCCTGCAGAGCCCTCCGGCAGAACAGAGAGGAAGGAGCGGGACCGAATCTCCAACATGGCGCCACCTCGGCACTGCCACAAAGATCCCCACAAGGTGCTGAGAAACAGGACTACAGAGTCCTTACAGGAGTAACCAGGACAAGCCTGCAAAGCAGCCAGCTAAGAGACCAGCCAGGGAGGGGGATGCTACTTTATGTACACAAGATGTCCTCTCCATCCACTCTGCTCTCACACACTGCTGGGGAGATGTACAGGACATGCAGGAGGACACAGGGGAGGGGGGATTGGATTACTGTGCTGAATTCTGAACCCCATGTCCTGTGTTTTGAAGTGACCTGCACCCATTTCTGGTACCCTGTACCCCATATCCTGCACCACATGTCCTTCACCCTTCTTGTGCACCTTGCTCCCCATGTCCTGCGTTATGCACCCTTCTCCTGCATCCCATGTCCTGCGGTGACCTACACCCTTTTCTGGTACCCTGTACCTCATGTCCTGCATTCTGTACACTGTACCTTTCCCCTGCACCACATGTCCTGCATTATGCACCCAGCACCACGTGTCCTGCACCCCAATGTTCTACATTCTGCACCCTGCTCCCCATGTCCTGCATTCTACAAAATGTACCCTTTCCCTGCACCCTATGTTTTGCATTCTGCACCCTTCTCCTGCATCCCATGTGCTCTGGTGACCTACACCCTTCTCTGGTGACCTGCACCCTTCTGCACCCCATGTCCTGCATTCTGCACCCTTCTCCTGCATCCCATGTGCTCTGGTGACCTGCACTCTTCTCTGGTGACCTGCACCCTTCTCTGGTGTCTAAGACCCCTTCCCGTTCCAAGAGGTGTGGATACTGTAACGACAAGTTGTCCACACGAAACCCTTTTGCTACAAGTGTATCCACAAGTTAGCTGGTAAGGAGACCTCTCAGGTCATGAGGGACTTTCTCTCTGTACAGATGGAGATGTTAACGACCCTCAAGGCTTTCCAGGCAATCCTGAAACCCAGGGAACCTGAGCTCTAGTAGGGCCCAGGCAGGGGAAGGTTCATCCTCACAGGAGGGCCCCCCACTAATAGAGCAGAAACTCGGGATCCAGGTGGCAGATTTAGGCGCCCTGAACCCCTGCGGTCACTGCCCTCTCAGGACTCTGAGGAGAAGGCGGCAGAGGTCTCCAATCTGAGCTTTTCTGATGAGGGGGAGGAAATAGAGGACAGCCAAGAAGAGGAAGAGGACTCCAGACCAGGGAGACACATCTTTTCCGAAGATTATATGGAGGGTCTCCTTAGAGC
Organism: Lithobates sylvaticus; assembly: GCA_028564925.1. NCBI lineage: Eukaryota > Metazoa > Chordata > Amphibia > Anura > Ranidae > Lithobates > Lithobates sylvaticus. The sequence continues at coordinate 559,050,805 of CM053028.1, read as the reverse complement.
AGTGTATGCGTCAGAAGAGATCCAAGAGCTCAGTTTTCTGCCCAGGACAGGATGTATAGAGGCCTGGTTAAGCCCCAATCCAGGGATCTCCCAATCCACCAGGCCCTCAAAGACATCATTCTGAGAGAATGGATGGAGCCTTAGAGGAAGCTCTTAAAATGTAAGACCTGGAAAAGCAGGTGCCCCTTCAAGGATGAAGAGGAGGAAAGATTTTTTAAGACACCCAGACTAGATGCTTCCCTAGCACAGGTGTCCAAACAATCTGACCTCTCCTTTGAGGATGCAGGCAATATTAGGGACCAAATGGACCGATGGTCGGAGACCCTTCTGCGCAGGGCCTGGGAGGCCAATGCTGCGGCCATGAGTCCAGCCTTGGCATCGGTTTGTGTGGCCAGGAACACAGACATGTGGGTCACAAAGTTGATGGGCCATGTGTCGCGAACTTCCAAGTCCAAACAGGTCTTGGACTCCTTGGAGGTGATTGGTAGAGCCGTGGCTTACTTGGCGGACGCAGTGGTCGAAAGGATTTGTCATAACAAGGGTACTTAGACATGAAAACTTTTGTTCATCGATGGGGTACAAATCATAATGAATTGAGTTTATTTTCTAATATTTCTATATATCTATTCTATTGCGTTTTATACGGATTACTTAATGCTGTGTTCAGTACAGTAATTTATAAAAAGAGAATCTATTCAAGACACATGAGGTGTGGGTATAGGAGGGGATAATAACAAACAAAAAAAGTGAAGGGGGGGGGGGGGGAGCTTCTCAGATTACCTTTTTATTCGTCTGGGATTGATGTTAGTGATTATTATATTCAGGGAGGTATATCTTTGTGATGTGGGTTTGTAGGTCCCGTTTCCCTATAAGGATTTCAATAGGAACCTGATTTGTGTTTGTCAGAAAGAAAGAAAGAAATGCTGCCAACTGTACCATGTTGCTGTGAATTTGGATAGTGTTTCGTGTGAGATGCTAATAAGTTCTTCAATCTTTTCAATGTTGTTCAGTCTACGGTACCACTCCTCTTTCGTCTGAGCTGCTGTAGAACGCCAATGGCATGGGATACATTGTCTCGCTGCGTTTATCATAAACATGTTGAGTGATTTGAGGTATTGTCTTTTGGGGGTCTTGGTGAGGTGCAGAAGGTAGGTTGCAGGGGAAAAGTCATTGATATGAGATGTGATTAAGGTAATGGTGACATGAACTGTCCTCCAAAAAGTCTGGATGACAGGGCACGACCACCAAATATGAAGTAAGGTACCTTCTTCAGTGTCACATCGCCAACATCTATTTGTGGTAGAGCACGAGAATTTGTGGAGCAGCGATGGGGTCCTATACCATTTTGAGAGTATCTTGTATCCGCATTCTTGGGTGGCTACATTGAGGGAGCCCTTATGAATATATGTACATATAGTTTCCCATTCAGAGTCAGTGCGTTTGATATCTGCTCCCATGAAGAGAACACCTTGCTGGAGAACGCTGATTAATCTTTAAAGAGGGATATATAGAGGGTCAATATGAGATGTCATTGGGTTTTTTTTTGGAGCATAGTTCTTCTAGGGTGGTTAAGTCTCTCGTCCAATGATGTGTAGTAGACCTTCTGGCCAGGAAATGCTTCAGTTCTATGTATGTCCATCTTGGAATGTGATTGGGAGATAGAGTAGCATTCAGATCTTCCAGTGACCAGAAAGTTCCTCCTCTATTCAAAAATTGGTGTGTTTGTATGTCTTTGTGGGGCCAAGTATGAATGAGGAAGTTGTCATTTGTTCCGGGGGGAACTCGGGGTTTCCAGGTAGTGGAGTAAGAGGGCTCAGCCACGGGTTGGGGTTTGTGGCTTTGGATGTGTTTTGAAATATTTTCAGTGTGGGGCCAATTAAAGGGTGTTGTTTGTTTTGGGTATGGATGTGTTGTGGGTGTATCCATGGAAGGGATCTCAGTGATTGCGAGGATCCCCCCCAAAGCACCTTGTCCCCTTGTTGATGAGGCCTTGTCCCCCCCAAAGCACCTTGTCCCCATGTTGATGAGGACAAGGGCCTCATCCCCACAACCCTGGCCATTGGTTGTGGGGGTCTGCGGGCGGGGGGCTTATCGGAATCTGGAAGCCCCCTTTAACAAGGGGACCCCCAGATCCCGCCCCCCCCTGTGTGAAATGGTAAGGGGGTACAAAAGTACCCCTACCATTTCACCAAAAAAGTGACAAAAATGGTAAAAATTACAGGAGACGGTCTTTGACAATTCCTTTATTAAAATCTTCTGGTCTTCCCTCTTCCTTTCTTCATCCTTCGGTTTCTTCATCTTCTCCTTCTGGCATCTTCTTCCATCTTCTTCTTCCATCTTCTTCTTCCTCCGATCCGCTTCTTCTTGCTCTGGTCTTCTCGTCCGGCATCTTCTTCCATGGCGTCGGCGTCTCTTCTTGGGCCACTCCTCGCAATGGGAGGCTTCCGCTGTGTGAGGCTTCGCTGCATCTGACAGGTCTTTTATAACGGAGGGCGGGGCCACCTGGTGACCCCGCCCCCTCTGACGCAGGGGACGTCATGGGGTTATAAAAGTCCTGTCAGACGCATCGAAGCCTCACACAGCGGGAGCCTTCCATTGCGAGGAGCGGCCCAAGAAGAGACGCTGACGCCATGGAAGAAGATGCCGGCCGAGAAGACCAGAGCAAGAAGAAGCGGATCGGAGGAAGAAGAAGATGGAAGAAGAAGATGGAAGAAGAAAATGGAAGAAGATGCCGGAAGGAGAAGATGAAGAAAGGAAGAAGGAAGACCAGAAGAAAGAAGATTTTAATAAATGAATTGTCAAAGACTGTCTCCTGTCATTTTTACCATTTTGTCACTTTTTTGGTGAAATGGTAGGGGGGGGGGGGTGTCCGGGATCAGGGAGTCCCTTTGTTAAAGGGGGCTTCCAGATTCTGATAAGCCCCCCGCCCGCAGACCCCCACAACCAATGGCCAGGGTTGTGGGGATGAGGCCCTTGTCCTCATCAACATGGGGACAAGGTGCTTTGGGGGTCCAAAGCACCCTCCCAATGTTGAGGGCATGTGGCCTGGTACGTTTCAGGAGGGGGGGCGCTCTCGTCTCATATAGAGGACCCCTCAAATCCCCCCATCCAAATGTCCCTCCATCCAGAGTCTATATGTCCTATGACATCACACTGACCTCACAGCTCCTCCTCCCAATGTCCCTCCATCCAGAGTCTATATGTCCTATGACATCACACTGACCTCACAGCTCCTCCTCCCAATGTCCCTCCATCCAGAGTCTATATGTCCTATGACATCACACTGACCTCACAGCTCCTCCTCCCAATGTCCCTCCATCCAGAGTCTATATGTCTTATGACATCACACTGACCTCACAGCTCCTCCTACCAATGTCCCTCTATCTGGCTTTTTTCTGATGCTCTTAGGATGTGGGCGGACCCTTGGCATCTTCACTTACAAAGTGGGACTGTTGGTCTTGCATTGTATGTAATGACATCAGAATACCTGCTACAAGCTTTTATCCTGCATAGTGTGGGGGTCCTGTGTGGTGAATTCATACCTCAGCCTGAAGTGGGGCTTTAATGAAATGGAGACCTGAATGGTGAGGTGGGGAGGATTCTGGGAATATCATTTAATTTTACTATTTGTGTTCAGATCTAGAGTTTTCCTCCTGTGAAGTCTGGAGATCATATGACCATCACATTGCCTCCACCTTTCTACCTGATAGAATAGAGAAATACAAAGAAGATTCTAGAAGTCACCAGAGAGATGATGGAGGAGAGGTGAGCGGTGCTGGGAATTCTGGGACATTATCCAGTAACAGACAAGGGATGTGTCTGGATGGTGACTGTATCATTGTGTGTGTCAGGTTCCTATAAGGTGTCAGGATGTCACTGTCTATTTCTCCATGGAGGAGTGGAAGTATTTAGAAGGACACAAGGATCTCTACAAGGACGTCATGATGGACAATCAGCCACCCCTCACATCACCGGGTAAGAGGAGACTTTATTGTAAAGGAGAGAGCAGTACGGAGGCTCCACCTAGATCCCCCATCATCTGATAAACACATAGAAACAATGTATTCAGTCAGTGTGTGTGTTTCCTACAGATGGATCCAGTAATGGGAAACCACCAGAGAGATGTCCCCGTCCTCTGTATTCCGGGGATTCCACACAGGAAGGTCACACCATCCCCCACCATCATCAGGTAGATGATTGACAATTATTGGTAGTTCTGATTTATACACAGCATGATTGTTACAATGAATGTTTTATTATATATTCAGAGTGGAAACCTCGGGGATGATAATATTGATGTTAAAGAAGAGTATAAAGAGGAGGATGAGGAGTATGGAGTGATGGAGGAGTTTTCAGAAGGACAAAAGGATATGATGGAGCCACCAAATACCAGGAACCCACCAGAGAGATGTCCCCGTCCTCTGTATTCCCGGGATTCCACACAGGAAGATCACACCATCCCCCACTGTTACAAGGTAGGTTGGATGGAGCATCTAGAACATGGACTCCTAGAGATGATGTGTGGATTTTTTATGTGATGTCACAATAATAAATCGTATTGTTTACAGATGATATTCACTTTGATTTTCTTGATTTAGAGTGGAGATCCAATCGATATAGAATTTGAGGTTAAATCAGAAGAAGAAGAGAGGTATGTGAGGGATGATCAGCAGTCTATAGAGGAGGATGGAATAACGGGGACATTTATAGAGGAGGACACTCCTACAGAGATCAGCACAGGTGGGTCATTAACACTAAATACATTCCTCCACCCATACTGCTCCCTGATTGGTCCTGAGCTGTGTTCCCCGTCCTGTATTCCTGTATTTCTCTCGGATAATCTTCCTTCTCTGTGCTGCAGACACAATTTATGTATCTAGACTGCATTTATGGAAATTCTGGGGTTCAGGTGGCAGAAAAAGGTTGATTTTCACCATAAATGTTGCTCTACCTAGGCACCTTGGGCACGTGCTTTGGGTCTTCTACCTCATGCCCAGGTCTAGCATGATCTCTGACAGAACAATTAATGGGGGGAGGGGCAACTACATGGCAAATGAGGTTCAATGTAGAAAAATGTAAAATAATGCATTTGGGTGGCAAAAATCTGAATGCAATCTATAGACTGGGGGAAGAACCTCTGGGGGATCTAGGATGGAGAAGGACCTGGGGGTCCTAATAGATGATAGGCTCAGCAATGCCAAGCTGCTGCTGACAAAGCAAACAGAATATTGGCATTAAAAAGGGGATCAACTCCAGAGATAAAAGGATAATTCTCCCACTCTACAAGACTCTGGTCCGGCCGCACCTGGAGTATGCTGTCCAGTTCTGGGCACCAGTCCTCAGGAAGGATGTACTGGAAATGGAGGGAGTACAAAGAAGGGCAACAAAGCTAATAAAGGGTCTGGAGGATATTAGTTATGAGGAAAGGTTGTGAGCACTGAACTTATTCTCTCTGGAGAAGAGACGCTTGAGAGGGGATATGATTTCAATGTTCAAATACCGGACTGGTGACCCCACAATAGGGAGAAAACTTTTTTGCGGAAGGGAGTTTAACAAGACACGTGGCCACTCAATAAAATTAGAAGAAAAGAGGTTTAACCTTAAACTACATAGAGGGTTCTTTACTGTAAGATGGGCAAGGATATGGAATTCCCTTCCACAGGTGGTGGTCTCAGCGGGGGCATCGATAGTTTCAAGAAACTATTAGATAATCTCCTGAATGACGGCAACATACAGAGATATACAATGTAATACTGACATATAATCACACACATAGGTTGGACTTGTGTCTTTTTTCAACCTCACCTACTATGTAACAATCCCCCCCCAGGGTTTCTTGCTCTGTTGTCTGCTGGCTGTGCCGGGTGGAGGGATATGTCTGTATAGTCTCAGACCCAAGTCACTGAGTGCAGTCTCAGGAGATGGGAGGCAGCGGTGTGGGACCTCTGCAACTTGTCTCATGTAAACATTTAATCTTCCACTGATTACTGAATACCAATATTATGAGTCCTGACCCTTACACTGTATAATTTATATTGTACATTACATACTCCTGACCCCTGCACTATATACTCTATGTTGTACATTACATCATTCTGATACTATATAGTCCTATCTGTTGTATCTTATACAATATGTTGTACATTACATAGTCCTGACTTCTGCTCTCTCCCCTCTACCCACTGCTATATATACACATAATATGGATTCTCTTTTGTTGCACCCATTTCCTACCAGCTGGACATTTTATATCTGATGATTTGATTGGAGCACAGCAGGAACCAATCAGCTCATGTCTAGTAATAATCTTTGTATTTCTATTTTAGTAGATGGACGGGAGATGAGGAAAACCTCAGAGGATTGTCTCACTTTGTCTCCAGACTGTAAAGTAGAAGATGAGGACATCACACAGTATAGTCCAGGAGAAAACCCGACTACCTCAAATGTCCATCCGGCACCACACAGTGTAGATGGACCATCGTATTCCTCTTATCCTGAGGAACCTCAGACTGTGCGGGACGGGGCCGTCCTTCCAACAGAGAAGAGCTTTTCCTGTACTGAGTGCGAGAAGTGTTTCCAATATAATTCCTGTCTTACTAGGCATAAAAGATCTCACACAGGGGAGAAGCCGTATTCCTGTCCTGAGTGCGGGAAATGTTTTTCACAGAAGTCCCATCTTTACAAACATCAGAGATCTCACACGGGGGAGAAGCCGTATTCCTGTCCTGAGTGCGGGAAATGTTTTGTACTAAAGTCACAACTTTTCACACATCAGAGATCTCATAACAGGAATAGTCCAGGAGAAAACCCGACTACCTCCAATGTCCATCCGGCACCACACAGTGTAGATGGACCATCGTATTCCTCTTACCCTGAGGAACCTCAGACTGTGAGGGACGGTGCCGTCCTTCCAACAGAGAAGAGCTTTTCCTGTACTGAGTGCGGGAAGTGTTTCCTTTGTAAATCCCATCTTATTGTGCATATAAGATCTCACACAGGAGAGAAGCCGTTTTCCTGCCCTGAGTGCGGGAAATGTTTTTCAAGGAAGTTCCATGTTTTCACACATCAGAGATCTCACACTGGGGAGAAGCCGTATTCCTGTCCTGAGTGCGGGAAATGTTTTTCACAGAAGTTCGACCTTTCCACACATCAGAGATCTCACACAGGAGACAAGCCGTTTTCCTGTCCTGAGTGCGGGAAATGTTTTTCACGAAAGTTCCATCTTTCCATACATCAGAGATCTCACACTGGGGAGAAGCCGTATTCCTGTCCTGAGTGCGGGAAATGTTTTTCAAGGAAGTCCAATATTTACACACATCAGAGATCTCACACAGGAGAGAAGCCGTTTTCCTGTCCTGAGTGTGGGAAATGTTTTTCGTTGAAGTGCCATCTTCAAACACATCAGAGATCCCACACAGGGGAGAAGCCATACTCCTGTCCCGAGTGCGGGAAATGTTTTTCACAGAAGTCCGACCTTTCCACACATCAGAGATCTCACACAGGAGACAAGCCGTTTTCCTGTCCTGAGTGCGGGGAATGTTTTTCACGAAAGTCCCATCTTTCCAAACATCAGAGATCTCACACGGGGGAAAAGCCGTATTCCTGTCCTGAGTGCGGGAAATGTTTTTCAGATAAGTCCACTCTTTGCAAACATCAGAGATCCCACACGGGGGAGAAGCCATATTCCTGTCCTGAGTGCGGGAAATGTTTTTCATGGAAGTCCAATCTTTACAGACATCAGAGATCTCACACAGGAGAGAAGCCGTATTCCTGTCCTGAGTGCGGGAATTGTTCCTCACTGAAGTCCTGTCTTCCTGTACATCAGGGATCCCACACAACCCTCGAGGTGTATTAGTGCCTTGAGTGTGGGAAATGTCTTCTATATGAATGTTGCTGGACATCACAGCTCTCATGTGGGGAAGAAGCACACCCTGATATACACCTCAGATATACTCCATGGCTGATCTTCATCATGGAAGAAACTGTTGATAAGGAGATCAGAGATCACCAAAGACATGGATGAAGTGTTGTACCGTGTTGCCATTGATAGCAGGAGAAAAATAACAGTCAAAGACAGACACAGTCCAAAGTGGTAAATGATGAGTTACTTTTAGATCCCAAAAGGAGGTGAGAATCATTCACCACAAATGGCCGAGTGTAAAAAACAAACCTCTCAGGTTTATTACCTCAGATATAGAAGTGTCAGAAAAGCAGTGAGACAGTTTGCATTGCTTGAGAGACAATTTGCATTACCAAAATGTATCTTTTTTTCTGAAGAATTCCGAAAACCATATGGGGGAGTCAGATAAGGACCGGCTTCATGGAAATCCATCTCAATATCCCGGACACTTTTACCCCCCTTCCTGCCCAGTCCAATTCAGATTTCAGTGCTGTCACTATTTGGATGACAATTACTCAGTCATCCAACACTGCACCCAATTTGTAGCATTTTCTGAGACAGACAGAGCTTTCTTTTGGTGGTATTTAATCACCACTGGGATTTTATTTTATGCTATATAAGTGAAAAAATAAAAATAAAAATTCTAAGTTTCTGTTATATAATGTTGCAAATAAATAATATTTATTCATAAATTTAGGCCACAAAGTTTTCTGCAACATTTCCTTGGTAAAAATGACCCAAATCAGTGTATTTAGTTAATATTTAGTCTGTGTAAAAGTTATAGAGTCTACAAACTATGATATATATATTTTACATTTGATCAATCCTGATGTCATGAAGGACAATCTCATTTCTTGAGGCCCTTAAAATGCCAGGGCAGTACAAATAACCCCAAATCACCCCTTTTTTGTAAAGTAGACGGTCCAAGGTAATAAGTAAAAGGCATCCTAATTTTTGCTGAAGTTGTAGTTTTTTGTTACAATTAAAAATGAAAGAAGAAGACAAATAGAAAACAATATATATATTTTTTTTACATACTGTCAACAGGGCAGTAAAACATCATCATACTTGTGTGGTGGTGATACTAATATTGACTTGTGGCAGTATGTAAATAAAAATTATATATATTTTCAATTTTTGTACAATTATTTTTCCCGTTTTTTTTTTTTACATTGTGACACATGCAGTGTTAACATATTGACCCTGCACTACTCTGGGGAGGTGGTCAATATTTTTTTTTATGATCTCTGTTATAAGCAATAGTTTTTATGAATGACACAGGGTGTACTACTGTGATAGCAGTGATTGGTCACAGCTATCACATGGTACAGACGTGATAGGCCCTGTCTGTACCATGTGATCACTGTAACCAGTCACAGAGATCATTACAATAGTACACAATGAATGGCTACGAATGAAAGCCATTCATTGTGTACAACTGTCATGTGATGGCTGTGATTGGTCACAGCGATCACAAGGTACTGGGGCCAGCCCAGTACAATAATCTATCATTCAGTGGAGCTGCAGTGTGGCTACTTGACTTGGAGGACTTCATATGACGTCCACTGAGGATGGGAGACTTGGCCATCATTCGGCTATAGGCCTGACAGGAAGCAGTTAATTCCAATCTAAATCCCCCTGGAGGCCTGGGGACACGGTACAAGTTTTATATATAATGTGTGGACATTTCTACCTATGATAAATGACAGGCTAAATCCACCTGGAGACTTTCTCCACACCTGGAGTGTGCTGAGTTCTTGGATAACGTCTACACAGTGTTTACAGATTGGCTTTATCACCCCAACGAGCTCCAGTTCATGGATGTAATCATTATGTTTGGATGATCTCACCAGTCAGGAGACTTTCCTGTCATCCTACATGATCCCTTCTGAGGATTCTTCTATCCTTCCAAACAAATGTATGAAATCCTCGATGAGTCCTCCTTCTATGTGATCTAGAAGATCTGGAATCACAATGTCTTTATGGATGAAGTGGATGACCCAGTTTATATATTATTTATTGTTTTACAGCTTTTTTCACTCCAGGATTAGTTATTTTATTTATATAAGCATTCAAGGAAGTGTTCTTACTTTGAGAGATCTCCACCACCATTCCTATGTGACCATTACATCCTTGCAATTTATGTTTAATATCTTCATTATGAGTGTATATATATATATATTTATGCATTTGGATGTATTTTTTTTGCATTTTCTTCACCAAAAGGATTGGTTTGGGAGGTATCTGTTTTATTAGCTATACATTTGATGTGACCTTGTGTTCTGTGTCTTTTAAGACGTTTCTATATGTAATAAAAATATCTTTGTTTTCTTGTTAAAAAAAAAAATATCTTTGTTAAACAGTTGGTTACATAAGAACTGTATCTATTTTTTTCTTACTTTTTTGTGTTATATTTGAACTTCTGTGGTCGCCCTGTAAGATATTTTAAAGAAATGGTTATTATGAGACATTTCTTGGGGCTGCAGTTCCTCTGAACTCCACAAGGTGGTGATCTCACTCATATCCAGACAGGAAGTTTCTATGGAATACAGACAGGAAGTGATGTCAGATACAAACAGGAAGTGATGTCAGATACAGACAGGAAGTGATATAGAACAAAGACAAGAAGTTTCATGTGGCAGGAAATAGGAGACATTACTGGAAGAAGCAGCAGAGGAGGTAATAAGATCTTATTTTCTATTTACACCCAGTAACCCCCCATCATGTCCGTCCTCTTCCTCCATAGTCACTGTGACGTCTTTTATCTCCAGCAGATGATGATACACACATATATAGTGTGGAAATGTAGAATAACCCCGTATATTACAATGAGGGAATTTATGGTCTGTACCACGAGGGGAGTTATTGATGTCAGTAAATGTCGGTTGCAGACATTGTATGTGGGGGGGATGAAATGATAATTAAAGGTCGGGATTAGGGAAGATTTCTGTAAGATTTTACACAGGAATGATCAGCGATCCCTCCAGAGACACTATGATGAGTCTCACAATAGGAGTCTGAAAGGGACTGGATATTGGGGGGATGAGATGGTGAACCCGGAGTGTGGGGGAGGGGGCGATTTTAGCAAAAAGACGTCCAGATGGAAATGGATTTTTCAGTTCAGTACAATTACTCCGGCTGGACTTAATATTGATATTGAGCTGTTTGCTTTTGATTCATCTGTTTTATACATTTCTAATTGTATTTTATATCGTTTTAACAGTTATTGATTACGATAAATGAAGTTTTGTATGAATTTAGTTGTAAGCTCTAACGAGCAGGTCCCTCTGATCCCTCTTTTATTGATTTGTATTGTAAGTGTAATGTCTGCTCTCATGTTGTAAAGCGCTGCGCAAACTGTTGGCGCTATATACATCCTGTATAATAATATATGATGATATAGGAGTTTTTCTGGGCTATAACTGGTTAAGGAATCTGGGTGGGGTAGGAGAGATTTTTAGGACCTCTTCACTAAACCTATAGGCCTCCTGAACAAAGATGGTGTTTTCCAATCAGAAGACATCGTACGTCACCAGGTTAGGAGAGGCGCCCTCATCCCACCCTTTGTCATCACTTGGGAACTTCAATAGCTGCATTGTGCCATGTTTGGGGTAATAGAGAATAAAGCACCTTGCTGGGCTCTGCAGGAAGCGATCGGTGGAGGTGAGCCCTGTGCGTTCAATCAGAGGGGTTGAGCCCTGTGCGTACAATCGGAGGGGGTGAGCCCTGTGCGTACAATCGGAGGGGTTGAGCCCTGTGCGTTCAATCAGAGGGGTTGAGCCCTGTGCGTTCAATCAGAGGGGTTGAGCCCTGTGGATTTAATCGGAGGGGTTGAGCCCTGTGCGTTCAATCGGAGGGGGTGAGCCCTGTGCGTTCAATCAGAGGGGGTGAGCCCTGTGCGTGCAATCGGAGGGGGTGAGCAGGGATGGTGTAAAGATTTTTGACATGCTAGGCGAAAACCTCATTTTGTTCCACTCTGTAACCCCCCCCCCCCCACATCAGTTCCTTTCTGTACCCCCCCACATCAGTTCCTATCTGTACCCCCCCACATCAGTTCCTATCTGTACCCCCCCCCACATCAGTTCCTATCTGTACCCCCCCACATCAGTTCCTATCTGTACCACCCCCCACATCAGTTCCTCTCTGTACCCCCCCCCCCCACATCAGTTCCTCTCTGTACCCCCCCCCCCCCCCCCACATCAGTTCCTCTCTGTACCCCCCACATCAGTTCCTCTCTGTACCCCTCCCCCCACATCAGTTCCTCTCTGTAACCCCCCCCCCCCTCCCACAGAGAGGAGACTTGCCATCTCTCCCTATTGTTATCACAGAGATCCAGCCTGGGTGTATCTCCTTTAGGCAAATGACCATATATTTCGGAAATGAGCCCCTTGGTTGTCTCCGTTTTAAATAACTTTTTGAAAAACAAGGTTTTACTCCATATTACCGACCGTCAAGAACGCGGTGACACACAACACTACAACGAGCCGAGAAAAATTAAGTTCAATGCTTCCGAGCATGCATCGTATTGTTTCAGAGCATGCGTATGAATTTTGCGCGTCAAAATTTCTACAGACGATCGGAATTTACGATAGAAATCTTCGGAAAAAGTGAGAACATGCTCTCAATTTTTTGCTGGTGGAAATTCGGCCAGCAAAATTCCAATGGAGCCTACACACGGTCGCATTTTCCGATGAAAAGCTCTCATCGGTCTTTTTCTGGCCGGAATTCCGATCGTGTGTACGCGGCATTAGCCGCTCTTTCCACTGGAAAGTTGAGTAAGGAGATATGGAGAGACTTGGGTATAGAGAGACCTGTAATCTTATGTATCAAATAAAGAATCTTATTCTAGTACCCTCTAATTTTAGGGCAGTCCCACCATGTGTGTAACATTGAGCCCGTGTGTTCACAACCTCTGGAACAGAGGGAAGGATCCTGACAGGTAAAGTTTAGCTTTGGACAGACTTGGGTACCATCACACCAGGACCTTCAGGCTCACCTCCACCAAGGTAATGTGTAACAAGCCTCGGTAGGAGTGAGAGAAGGCCCCATGCCATTCCTCCAAGTCCATTACCTGTGAGAGGTCTCTCTTCCATCCCACCATATAGAGGGGATCAGCGGATAGGGACTTGTAGATCACAGATATTCCCCGTTTTGCTCCATGTTCTGGTCACACCATTGTTCGTAGGTCGTGATTCTGGGAGGTTCGGATTTAGTCACCCATAAAGAGTGTAAAAAATGGGAGATTTGGAGAAATCTGAACTTCTCTGTCAGGGGCATATCCAATCTACTTATACAAAAACTAAGAGAGATCGAATCTGAAGACCATACAATCCTATACAACCCTTTGTTCAGCCACCATTTAAAAGCTTTGATGTCCATGCCTGGAGGAAATTGAGGGTTATGAAACAGATGGACTAATGGATGACTATCAGAGACCAACTCTGGGTGACCTCAAAGGCCATCCTATAGGGTTACCGAATGGGAAAAAGTTGGAGCCAAGATAGAGGGACAAGGAGGACACCACATTAGGTAGTCCAGAGTGAAGTGGGGTACTGCCTGTCCTTCCATATCCACCCAATCGGGTTTAGTAACTCAGGAATATATGACTGAGATCTGGGCTAGTTGAGCAGCTTGATAAAACCATAATAGGTTTGGTAGAGCAAGACCACCTTTATCACAAGCATGAAGTGTAGGTAGGACCCTCTTAGCTCTTTCAAACCCCAGATGAAGTCAATAATTTTCACCTGAAAATGCTGTAGATGGTCATTAAGGATAGGGAAGAGTAGGGAGCGAGAGAGATATAGGAGGACAGCCATGCAGGGAAAGGCCTCCAGCAAGACACCACATCTGCACATGCAGGAATGCTGTCTCCTATGGCAACAGTCTTTAACAGTTCCTAACACAAAGTGCAATAGCCCTTTCACCTTCACTACAACTTCTCCTTGTAGTTCTTCAGCCCACTGAGCTCCCGGTCTCTCACTAGACCCTCTGATTCACTGCCACTGAATCCCTTGAGCTTCTCCAATCTTCACGGTGGTATCTTCCTCAAGCGTCACCCCCACCTCTCTGATGGGTCCCTAGCTTGGCACTCCAGATACTTCTCAAGCTTCACCCACTGGCCTGCTCAGTCCCTGGCTTGGCACACAAAGCTGCTCTACAAGCGTCACCTCCGCTGGTTGGGTCCCTGACTTGATCACCGCCTGCAGTTTCCTGATTCTCCACCATGCCCGTTCGGTGAGAATACTGCTCCGGTACTTGCTTCAGTTACTCACTGAGGTCCCTGGTAATAAGGTGGATGGTCCCTTAGTGGTGACAGCTTCCCCTCTCCCTACGACCATGACAGGTTCTCCGGCCAGAACCGCAATCCCAACCTTGCGCTGCTCTCTTACTTCTGGATGGGACTTTAGACAGCCTAGCAGCCAGGTGTTCCCGAGATAGGCCCAATCTCCGGCTTAGCAGCCAGGGGCAACCCGTCGACCCAGTCAGCCGTCCTGGTGGCACAGAACATCGATCACATGACTCCACCCGGATATATAGACTCTCCCAGCAGGCCAAGGGATTCAAGAAAACCCCTGCCCATTGGCTGAGATACCCTATATACCCATAACCTGACCTTGGGTTGTCCTTCTCATATCTAATTCCACCAAGTACCCGGCCACCTAGTGGTAGAAGAGAAAAGTGCAACAAGGCCAAACTTAGGGAGAAATCAATAGATCTCTAACAATCAACCAGGATAACTACTCCTGGCAAGTAAATGTGTGAGGAGCTCCCTGACTAAACTCCAGGGTGCTACATAATCATACAATATGTTGTGCTCAATATAGTGTTCTCTACAAGTCCACTGCTTCCACTTTGCATCTATTTCAATGAGCCTATTTTGATTAAAAAAAACAAATCCACCAATCAATGAAAAGTTGATAAGGTGTAAAGTTCTCAGTGCTCCAAACTGTGCCAGCTGTAGTGTAGCCACGCCTTCTTCCACCTCTTACACACGTGATGGTGAGGGCGCCCCCTTACTGGGGAGTTTTATTGATTTGTGTATTTTTTAAGCAAAAAAATATTTTTTAAAGTAGATGCAAAGTGGAAGCAGTGGACTTGCAGAGAACACTATATTGAGCACAACATATTGTATGATTACATGAATTTACACAGATTTTTGGTTTATTTAATATAGCAACAAATATAAGATTACTGAAGTAGGTGCAAAGTGGAAGCAGTGGATCTGCAGGGAACATCATCTTGAGCACAATGCACTTTATGTTGTATATGAATTTGCACATGGATCAGTTTACTTCATTTATTGATAAACACCATAAGATCAGTGAAGTAGGTGTAAAGTGGAAGCAGTAGATCTGCAGAGAATATTATTTGAGCCCCTAGCACTTTATATATGAATGTCTCCACATATTTTAGTGTATTGGTGATGATTTATGTGCACACACAATAGGACAGCGCTGTGACACATAATGCTCTTCTAGATGATAAAGGGAATACTTACCTTTGTTACAGCAGCAGTCCGGTATAAGTTATTTCTGTAGGTATTTGAGTTGTTACACATAGCGCAGGTTTTATTCTATTTATATTGGTGACATAATTGCCCAAATCTGGGGATCAGGAGCCATTTCCACCCTTTACTCTCGGCTGGGGATCTTTGTATCCATATAACAGATGTTCTACATGATTAAATCCAACATCAATTTTACTGAAAAATCAAAGGGGCCAAAATGTCCCCCCCCCCCCCCCGAGCAGTAATATATTTCTATCCCCCTTGGTGGGAGTGGAGATGACCCCATCTATAAGGATATACAGTACATACACACACAGCACAAGGCCGTGTTCACACTACCAGATGTTTCTGCAGTTCCTCTGATCTCCACAAGGTGGTGATCTCACCTCTACCCAGACAGGAAGTCTCTATGGAAGACAGGAAGTGATGTCAGGCACAGACAGGAAGCTCCGGGTGAGAGGCGAGTTGGAAAGAAGTAGAGACAGACATTGCTGGAAGTGGCAGTAGAGAGGTAATAAGATCTTATTTTCTATTTACACCCAGTAACCCCCCCGTCATGTCCGTCCTCTTCCTCCATAGTCACTGTGATGTCTTTTATCTCCAGCAGATGATGATACACACATATATAGTGTGGAAACCTAGATTAACCCCTTCAGGGGGATCACTTGATGATTAATATATCTTCCCTCCAAATCTGGCCATACACGGTTCAGTTTTATCGTTCGGCCAGCGGGATGAGAGGAAAAAACTGAAGTGATTCCCCCATCCACACATTGGAGGGGGATGGGGGAATCCTCCCCGCTGGACTATTGTATTCTGACAATGGGGGGCGCTCCTCCGCTCTCAGAATACACAGATCAGTGATGAAGCTATTGGCTGCAGCCGCTGATCGAGTGACTTTTATCCGGCAGTGACCACACATGGATGGAAATGTGACCGATCCCTGCTGAACCAGCTGAATTTCCATGTCTCTATGGTCACCATAAGTCAGGGCTCAACAGTTCCCAGGTCACCATGGTGACTAGAAATGGCGTCCTGGCCCCTGGGCTCTTGTCAGTCCATTCTCACTGTTGGTCTGAATAATGTTTCTTCCTGAAACCCGGACACATTATTCAGACAGGAATGTGTCTCGGAGCGGGGCCAGGCGGGAGGGTGAGGGGGGAGGAGGTGGGAGATGATGGCACCCGACCTGTGAAGTCAGGGGTGGACTGGACAGGACAGCGGCATGAGAGGACTCATCTCACTGAGCTCCCGCTGCCGATCTTTCTCCTTTCCACGGCCGCATTACTGTCACCATCGGCTCCTGCTTCCACCCACAGCTGCCTGTGTCCCTGCAGAGCCCTCCGGCAGAACAAAGAGGAAGGAGCGGGACCGAATCTCCAACATGGCGCCACCTCGGCACTGCCACAAAGATCCCCACAAGGTGCTGAGAAACAGAACTACAGAGTCCTTACAGGAGTAACCAGGACAAGCCTGCAAAGCAGCCAGCTAAGAGACCAGCCAGGGAGGGACATGCTGCTTTATGTACACAAGATGTCCTCTCCATCCACTCTGCTCTCACACACTGCTGGGGGAGATGTACAGGACATGCAGGGGGACACAGGGGAGGGGGGATTGGATTACTGTCCTGCATTCGGAAACCCTGCACCCTATGTCCTGTGTTTTTTTTAGGTGACCTGCACCAATTTCTGGTACCCTGTACCCCGTGTCCTGCACCATATGTCCTTCACCCTTCTCTGGTACCCTACACCCCATGTCCTGCACCTTGCACCCCAATGTTCTACATTCCACACCCTGCTCCCCATGTCTGGCAATCGGCACAATGTACCCTTCCCCTGCATCCCATGTCCTGCATTCTGCACCCTTCTCCTGCATCCCATGTGCTCCGGTGACCTACACCCTTCTCTGGTACCCTGCACCCCATGGGGGGAGAACCTCTGGGGGAGTCAATAATGGAGAAAGATCTGGGGGTCCTAGTAGAAGACAGACTATAGCATACAATGTCAACCTGCAGCTACCAAAGCCGGCAGAATATTGGCATGCATAAAAAAGGGAATTTTCTCAAGTCGTCTTCCAGGACGGCATCCTGAGAGATGACTGGTCCCACCTGACAGGAAACACAATTAAAGAAGAGGTCAAAAACCCCGGGCCCTCCCTGTGCTCCTCAGTCTTTTTATTGTGTTTCCTCACAACGAAGCCGAGGGCTGGTGTTCTCCCCCTGGGTGCCAGACCGCAGGCTTGTGAAGCCTTTGGGTCTGGTAGGGTTTGCCCTTCCTGGGGGAGTTTCCCCATCTTCTTAAAGGGGGGCAACAAAGCTTGGAAGAGCCCCCCCCCCCGAGTGCTGAAGGCCCAGTGGGGTACCCAGAACTTCAGGGACCATTGTTTCCTGCTTCCTCCTCCTTACCTGGCAGGTGTCCGTTTAGCGGGGGAGCTGCAGTCGAATTTCCCACGGGGCACGTTGTTGCGGTGGCCCCCGACACCTGGGCCTCCAGGTCACATGGCGTGGCTTGCAGGGGAGAGGATATGTTGCTGGCAGGTGCTCGAGCGCCGTATTGCCAGCGGCAGAAATAGGAACGATGCAGCTTCCTCCCTTGCACCGGAAATTACGCCGCCGTGCGTCCCACGAGGGCAGGTTACGTCCGGGTCTCTGAAACTTTGGCAAAATGGCGGCGTCCTAGGACACCAGGAGCAGAGGTCTGGCCGTCAGAGGAGGCAGGCGTCTACAGCCTGCTCTGGCCAGCATCAAGCACCACTCAGCAGGACAAGCTGCGGTGTAGCAATGGAGTGAGAGGAGGGGCCAGCAGCGGCAACAGCAGTGGAGGAAACCTCAGAGGGTGAATTTACCTAGCTGGCTGGTGTAATGAGGAGAGGGTCCCCCTAACTCTTACCCCTGTAGGCTACAGTAGCGGGTGATTTCTATTTGAAGTAAGTGTGAAAATGTGTCTCTTTCAGGGGAGGACGTTACTGCCCAGGTGGTCGCCAGCCGTCCTAAGTCTAAGACCCCTTCCCATTCCAAGAGGTGTGGATACTGAAACGACAAGTTGTCACAGGACCACACAAAACCATTTTGCTACAAGTGTATCCACAAGTTAGCTGGGAAGGAGACCTCTCGGGTCATGAGGGACTTTCTCTCCATACAGATGGAGATGTTAACAGCCCTCAAGGCTTCTCAGGGAACCCGAGCCCCACTCTAGTAGGGCCCAGGCAGGATAAGGTTCATCCTCACAGGAGGGCCCCCCACTAATAGAGCAGAAACTCGTGGATCTGGGTGGCAGATTTAGATGCCCTGAACCCCTGCGGTCACTGCCCTCTCCGGACTCTGAGACTTTTCTGATGAGGGGGAGGAAGAGGACTCCAGACCAGGCAGACACATCTTTTCCATAGATGATATGGAGGGTCTCCTTAGAGCAGTGTATGCATCATAAGAGATCCAAGAGCCTACTGCTCAGTCCTACAGCTCAGTCTGTATAGAGACCTGGTTAAACCCCAATCCAGGCTTCTCCCATTCCATCAGGCCTTCAAAGACATCATTCTGAGAGAATGGAAGGAGCCTGAGAGGAAGCTCTTAAAATTCAAGACCTGGAAACGCAGGTGCCCCTTTAAGACACCCAGACTAGATGCTTCCCTAGCACAGGTGTCCAAACAATCTGACCTCTCCTTCGAGGATGCAAGCAATATCAGGGACCAAATGGACCGACGGTCCGAGACCCTTCTGCGCAGGGCCTGGGAGGCCAATGCTCCGGCCATGAGTCCAGCCTTGGCATCAGCCTGTGTTGCCAGGAACGCAGACATAGTTGATGGACCATGTGTCGCAAACTTCCAAGTCCAAACAGGTCTCCTTGGAGGTGATTGTCCTACTTGGCAGACGCAGCAGTCGAAACAACAGTACGTACGACCGCTAAGCCTGCGGCTCTTCTGAATTCCGCAAGGAGGGCCTTGTGGGTTAAGACCTGGGATGGGGACAACACATCTAAGACACGTTTGTGTGGTCTACCTTTTGCGGGTTCCCTACTCTTTGGTTCTGGGTTGGACCAGGCCCTTTCTAGGTCTACAGAGAAGTTTCCGGTAAAGCCTAAGAAAGATGGGGGAAGATTTTTTTTGAGGCCCCCAGGTTAAGAACTGATTCAGAGATAAGAAGGAAGGCAAGAAATGGTTGGCAAGAGTTGGTAAGGGCAAGCAAAGAGGAGGCCTCCTTTCCCACTGACAAAGATACCAAGTGACGTCAGGGTGGTGGGGGGGGTGGCTCTCTCACTTTGTCACTCAAAGCCACCACATCCTACAGATAATAAGAGAGGGCTACAGGTTGGAACTACTCTCCTCACCCTACCCAAGGTTCCTTCTAACCCGCCTACCCAGGGATCAGCAGAAAGCGGTGGGTCTTCTTCAGAGCGCCAGGCAGCTGGCAAAGCAGGGTGTTATAGTACCTGTCCCAGTGAAGCAACGCGGTTGAGGGTTTTATTCTCACATTTTTGTACTCCCAAAGCCTTCGGGAAAGTACCCCCTTATAATAAATTCAAGGGAGGTGGTTTTACACCTCCATCTCCAACGGATAGAGATGATTCCCTATCTGGATGACCTTTTGAGTCGTGATCTACTACTGTCCCACCTGGACAAAGTAGTAAGTACCTTTGGAGTCCCTGGGCTGGTTAATCAGCCAGGAAAAATCCTCTCTGATTCCAGTGTAGACCGAGGTTGGGGGACCCATCTGGAAGAACTGCGGGGGCCCAGGGTGTCTGGAACCAAGTTCAGAGGAGCTCTTTCTCCAACTTCCGGGAGCTCTTGGTGGTCAGGGAAGCTTTAAAGGCTTTAGAAGAAAGAATCAGTGGGAAAGAAGTTCAGATCCTTTCCGAAAATTCAAGCACGGTGGCCTTCCTGAATCACCGGGGGGCACCAGGTCCAGCGTTCTTTTGGGCCTGACTCAGGAACTCCTGGAGTGGATGGAACAGAGGATCCCCTCAATTTCAGCAGTGCATATAAAGTGGGTCTGCAATGTTGAAGTTTGCCACCCAAACCCTGGTTTCTTCAAGCTAGCGGCTTGGCTCTTGAAAGGGAGAGCCTGCGGCAGAGGGGGAGTCCAGAGAGAGTAATTGACACCCTGTTGCAGAGTAGGAAGCCGGTTACGAGTCGTATTTATGGCAAATTCTGGGGAGCCTTCTTGCGTTGGTGTCAAGCGATGGGGACTTCCCAGCAGGCGATCCCTGCAATCCTGGATTTCCTTCAGGATGGCACAGATCAGGGTCTAGCTATCAAGACTCTCAGGGTAGAGGTGGCAGCCTTTCTCCAGTTTTTTGGACAGGAGACTGGCACTGAACCCACTGATCAAGAGATTTTTGTCGACTAGGGAGAGGATGTACCTGGTGCAAATGAACCAATTTCCACCATGGGATCTTACTCTAGTTCTCAGAGCCCTGACCAAGGCACCGTTCGAGCCCTTGGCTCATATCCTGCTTAAATTACTTGCCCTTAAGACAACCTTCCTGCTGGCCATTACAACATCCAGGAGGATAGCTGATCTCCAGACTCTGTCTGTCTGTAAAAGAGCCCTTTTTCTTATTATTTGAAGACAGGATTATCCTCCGGCAGGATTCCCTGTACCTTCCAAAGGTGGCCTTATGGTTCCACAGGACACAGAAGATTGTCCTTCTTTCATTTTGTGCCAATCCTCAGAACAAGAAGGAAAGTTAATTTCATTGTTTAGATGTCTGACGGTGTCTGTTAGTTTATTTAGAGAGAGTAAAGGATTTTAGAAGGTCCAGTCACTTATTAATGTTTTTTTGCGGCCAGAATAAGAATCAGCAAGCATCAAAAGCAAGGTGGATTAGGCAGACCATTTCCATAGCCTATGAGCAGGCTAGTAAAGCGGGTCCCACTAGCCTTAAGGCACACTCTACACGGTCTCTGGCAAACTCTTGGGCAGAAAGGGCTGGAGCATCGGTATAACAGATCTATAGAGCAGTTAAGTGGAGCCAGAACACTTTCCTGAGGCACTATAGGGTGGAACTGCTGTCACCTCAGGATTTGGCATTCGGTAGAAAGGTTCTACAGGCTGTTCCGCCCTAATGTAGGCCTAAGCTACTTGCTCTTCTCTCAGGGTGCCATCCTGGAGGACAACTTGAGAAAATGACCAGTTACACTTATCGGTAACGGTGTTTCTGGGAAGTCTTCAAGGACGGCAGGCCTACTTCCCACCCATGTTTTGTGTGTTGGTGTTGTATGAACATTTGGGGTGGTTCTCACTCTCGTGCACTGGTGTGGGTCAATACTTTTTCACAACTGAGGAGCACAGGGAGGGGCGGGGGTTCTTTGATTGTGTTTCTTGTCAGGTGGGACCAGTCATCTCTCAGGGTGCCATCCTGGAAGACTTCCCAGAAACACCGTTACCGGTAAGTGTAACTGGTCATTTTCTCCAGAGATAAAACTATAATTCTACCACTTTATAAAACTCTGGTCAGGCCACATTTGGAGTATTCTGTCCAGTTTTGGTCACCAGTCCTCAGAAGGGATGTGCTGGAGCTGGAGAGTAGGGATGAGCTTCGAGTTTGAGTCAAACTCGCGTTCGACTCGAACATTGCCTGTTCCCCTGTTCACCGAACAGCGAACAATTTGGGGTGTTCGCGGCAAATTCGAAAAGCCGTGAGCACCCTGTAAAAGTCTATGGGAGAAATCTAAAGTGCTAATTTTAAAGGCTTATATGCAAGTTATTGTCATAAACAGTGTTTGGGGACCCGGGTCCTGCCCCAGGGGACATGTATCAATGCAAAAAAAACGTTTAAAAACTGACGTTTTTTCGAGAGCAGTGATTTTAATAATGCTTAAAGTGAAACAATAAAAGTGTAATATTCCTTTAAATTTTGTACCTGGGGGGTGTGTATAGTATGCCTGTAAAGGGGCGCATGTTTTCCGTGCTTATAACTGTCCCTGCACAAAGTGTAATTTTTGCAGGAAAAAACGTCTTTTAAAAGCACTTGCGGCTATAATGAATTGTCGGCTCCCGTAATACAGAGAACAGTCATTGAAAGTTATTGATAAAAAAAAAATATATATGCGTGGGGTTCCCCCCAAATTCAATTACCAGGCCCTTCAGGTCTGGTATGGATATTAAGGGAAACCCCGGGTCAAAAAAAAAAAAATGATGTGCAGTTCCACCCAAAAATCAATACCAGACCCTTTATCCGAGCACGCAACCTGGCAGGCCGCAGGAAAAGAGGGGGGGACGAGAGAGCGCCCCCCCCCCCCTCCTGAACCGTACCAGGCCACATGCCCTCAACATTGGGAGGATGCTTTGGGGGTCTGTGACCCCTCAAAGCACCATGTCCCCTTGTTGATGGGGACAAGGGCCTCATCCCCACAACCCTGGCCAGTGGTTGTGGGGGTCTGCGGGTGGGGGGCTTATCAGAATCTGGAAGCCACCTTTAACAAGGGGACCCCCAGATCCCGGCCCCCCCTGTTTGAAACGGTAAGGGGGTACAAAAGTACCCCTTCCATTTCACAAAGAGAGTGCAAAAAATTGTTAAAAAACACACAGACACCGTTGGGAAAAGTCCAGCGATGGCTGATCTCTTCCGATGACGTCCCTTGCATCAGAGGGGGGCGGGTGGCTCAGTCCTCCTCAGCTAAGACCTGGGATTCCCACAGTGTCTCTGTGGAGAAACCCAGGGGAAACCCAGGCTTCCCCAGTGATGTACGGATGACCCCGCCCCCTCTGATGTAAAGCAGGTTTCTGTTGCAGGGCGGGGTCACCCGTACGTCACTGGGATAGCCCGGCTTCCCCCTTATGTTGCGTCAGAGGGGGGCGGGGTCAGGTGATGGGATTCCCGCAGTGTCTCCATGGAGACAGGATGCGCTGCGCTGGACATCATCGGAAGAGATCATCCATCGCTGGACCCCGGAGAAGAGATCACCCATCGCTGGATAGCAAGAGTAGATTTTTATTTTCCCAACGGTGTCTGTGTGTTTTTTAACAATTTTTTACACTTTCTTTGTGAAATGGTAGGGGTACTTTTGTGCCCCTTACCATTTAAAACAGGGGGGGGGGATCTGGGGGTCCCCTTGTTAAAGGGGGCTTCCCGATTCTGATAAGCCCCCCGCCCGCAGACCCCCACAACCCCCGGCCAGGGTTGTGGGGATGAGGCCCTTGTCCCCATCAACAAGGGGACATGGTGCTTTGAGGGGTCACAGACCCCCAAAGCATCCTCCCAATGTTGAGGGCATGTGGCCTGGTACGGTTCAGGAGGGGGGGCGCTCTCTCGTCCCCCCTCTTTTCCTGCGGCCTGCCAGGTTGCGTGCTCGGATAAAGGGTCTGGTTTGGATTTTTGGGTGGAACTCCACGCCATTTTTTTTTTTTATTTGGCGTGGAGTTCCCCTTAAAATCCATACCAGACCTGAAGGGCCTGGTAATTGAATTTGGGGGGAACCCCACGCATATTTTATTTATTTATTTTTTATCAATAACTTTCAATGACTGTTGATTATAGCCGCAAGTGCTTTTAAATGACCTTTTTTCCTAACAAAAATGACAGTTCTAAGTACGAGAAACATGCGCCCCTTTACAGGCATACTATACACACACCCCAGGTACGAAATTTAAAGGAATATTCCACTTTTATTGTTTCACTTTAAGCATTATTAAAATCACTGCTCCCGAAAAAAACGGCCCTTTTTAAAACTTTTTTTTGCATTGATACATGTCCCCTGGGGCAGGACCCGGGTCCCCAAACACTTTTTAGGACAATAACTTGCATATAAGCCTTTAAAATTAGCACTTTTGATTTTGAACGTTCGAGTCCCATAGACTTTAATAGGGTTCTAAAGTTCACACGAAGTTTAGGTCTGTTCGCAGGTTCTGGTGCGAACCGAACGGGGGGGGGGGGGGGTGTTCAGCTCATCCCTACTGGAGAGAGTCCAAAGATGGGCAACTAAATTAATTAGGGGGCTGGAGGACCTCAAATACGAGGAGCGACTACAAGCGCTAAATGTATTCTCACTGGAGAAAAGGCACTTCAGAGGAGATATGATAGATATTTACAAATATCTCTGAGTACCTGTCACTGCCCATTTAAGTACCTGTCACCAGGCCATCAGAGTACCCGAGTACCTGTCACCAGGCCATCAGAGTACCCGAGTACCTGTCACCAGGCCATCAGAGTACCCGAGTACCTGTCACCAGGCCATCAGAGTACCCGAGTATCTATTTGCAGCCCATGCCTCATAGAATATATGTTGCAGTGTTTGCTTTCCAAAATGGGGTCATTTTGTGGGTAATTCCACTGTCCTGGTGCTCAAGGTCCTTCAAAAGTGTGATAGGTAGGAATTAAATGTGTAATTTATGCTCCTAGAACGCCTGAAGGTACTACTTCAATATTGGGCTTCTGTGTGTGGCCAGGCTGTGTAAAAGTCTCACATATGTGGTATCCCCATACTCAGGAGGAGTAGCAGAATGTATTTTGGGGTGTCATTTTTTCTATATATATGCTTTGAGTTAGAAATATCTTATAAACTGACCACTTGGTGTAAAAAAAAAAATACGTTTTTAATTTTCTTTCCACGTTTTCCGAAGACTTGTGGAAAAAAATTAACCGTTCAAAAGACTCATTATGCCTCATAGAATAGACGTTGGGGTGTTTGTTTTCCAAAATGGGGTCATTTTGTGCTTAATTCTATTGTCCTGGTGCTCCAGGGTTTTCAAAAATGTAATAGGTCGTTAGGAAATTAGATGTGTAATTTATGCTCCTAGAACCCCTGACGGTGCTCCCTGCATGTTGGGCCTCTGTATGTGGCCAGGCTGTGTAAAAGTCTCACACATGTGGTATCGCCATACTCGGGAGGAGTAGCAGAATGTAATTTGGGGTGTAATTGAAAGTATCCATATGCTGTGTGTGAGAAATAACTTGTTATCATGACAATTGTGTGGAACAAAATAAATAAATTCTTAACTTTCCCAAGAATTGTGGGAAAAAATTACAACTTCAAAAAACTCACCATGCCTCTTACTAAATACCTTTTGACTGTCTACTTTTCAAAAAGGGGTCATTTGGGGGGTATTTGTACTTTCCTGACATTTCAGGGCCTCAAAAAATGAGATAGGCCATCAGTACATCAGGTGTGATCAATTTCCAATGATTTCCACCATAGCCTGTAGACTCTATAACTTTCACAGAGACTAAATAATATCCACTAATTTTGAGTTATTTTTACCAAAGAGATGTAGCAGTCTAAATTTTGGCCCAAATTTATGAACAGAAATAACTTATTACCAATATTTTATCATAGAAACGAAAAAAAAAATTTTCTTTCAAAATTTTCACTCTTTTTTTCACGTATGTCACAAAAAATAAAAAACCCAGTGGTGATTAAATACCACCAAACGAAACCTCCATTTGTATGGAAAAAAATTATTTTGTTTGGGTACAGTGTTGCATGACTGAGTAATTGGCATTCAAAGTGTGAGAGTGCTGACAGCTAATAATTGGTCTGGGCAGGAAGGGTGTATAAATGTCCTGTATTGAAGTGGTTAAGAGACTCTTGGACGTGCATCTTAAAGAACACAACATACAGGGATATGGGAAATGATTTTTGACGCTGACACACGTGCACCTACACAGGTCAGACTGGATGGACTATTGTCATTATTCAACCTTAGTTATATAGTAGGTATGTCCTGCATTCTGCACACTGTACTCTTCTCCTGCATCTCATATTCTGTGGTGACCTACACCCTTCTCTGGTACCCGGCACCCCATGTCCTGCATTCTGCACCCTATACCACATGTCCTGCATTCTGCACACAGCACAACATGTCCTGCATTCTACACACAGCACAACATGTCCTGCATTCTGCACCCTTCTCCTGCACCTTGCACCCCAAGTCCTGTGTTCTGCACCTCACAAATTACAGGGGGTCCCCGACTTACGAACACCCGACCTACGAACAACCCCTACTTACCAACGGGGTGCTGCGGGGACCCTCCGCCATTTTTCGTTCTTTTTCGGCGTCTTTCGGCCGTTCTGCGCATGCGCGGCCATACGAAGCTTCGGAAAATGCCGGAAATGTCCGTAATTTGCCGCGCATGCGCAGAACGGCAATAGACGGAACATCGGAAATGTCCGGAAATCTCTGTATTTGTCGGTCTGCGCATGCGCGCCGACTTACAAACATTTCCGACTTCCGTACAGGCGGGCAGTCCCTAACGAGTTCGTAACTCGGGGACCCCCTGTACTTGTCCTGCCCCAGACTCTGATAACCCACACTTCCCTTAAAACCTCTCCTAACTTTTTTAGCTGGCTCCTAGATTGAAACCAAATTTGTCAAGCCCCACCCTAAGTGACTTCCTCCCCTCCCCCTCATCTCCTTCATTATGTAAGTCATGCTGAGATAATCTCCCATTGGCTGAGCAATATTCTCATTTGTCTCTGAGCTCCTTCTTGCTATTCCTCGTCCTGCCTGTTGTTTCCTTGGATTGATTTTCTGTGTAGTGACCCCGGCTTCATCTCTTGGATGCGCTCGTCTGTTGCTTGTCCTGACCTTTAATCCTGATTCCTGGATTTCCTCTTCATCTCTCCTCCATATCCTCTTACACAGCTTTTCTCCACACCTGCAGTGACCCTGGGGGGTGGGAACTTGGCACCAGCACTCAGCAAAATCCATCCCCACCATTAGGAGCTCTGGAGAAAATGGTCTATTATTATTATTATTATTATTATTATTATTATTCACAATTTATATAGCGCCAACAGTTTATGCAGCGCTTTACAATGTAGAGGGGGACAGCACAATTACAGTACAGTTCAATACAGAAGGTACAGGAGGGCCTGGCTCGTAGAGCTTACATTCTAAAGGGAGGGGGTGGTTGTACAAAAGGTAATAGATGCAGGGAATGATTTGATGGGGTTGTTGGGTGTGGGATAGGCTTCCCTGAATAAGTGAGTTTTCAGGGATCTCCTAAAGGTGGACAGGTTAGGGGCTGATCGGATATACCGAGGCAGGGAGTTCAAAAGGATGGGAGAGGCTCTGGAGAAGTCCTGAAAACAAGCATGGGAGAAGGTAACTGTAGTGATCTAATATAATCGTTCTTCGTAGATGGTATATAGTTATTAAAAAGTATTGTCCGCAGCAAAACCCGTTCTCCAGAGAGAGACACTTTATTGGCTTCCAAAACAGAATATTCTTCCAGATGACAAAATCCAACAGAGTTCATATCACGACAGTGCTAGTAAATCTTTAGAGCCCCATGGAAACATGTGACTCTTGGGTGCCTTCATAAGAACACACACTTCTAAACAGATTGAACGTCCTGTTATATCCCCCACACACACTGAATGTCTGAGCAATTTGATTGGGCGTTTCCATTAAATGCTTTGATCTGCCCCGGTCTTTCAGAGTGACAGGAGATAACCCCAAGCTGTGAATAGCTGTAATTATAAAGCTGCCCCAATTTACATTCTTGCATATTCCCCCTTTGACATGTGTGAATACTGATTAGATTAAGATAATCATTATCTGTTCCCCTTTGATATGTGGCAACAAACCCTCTTTTAATATGCACAATTAGATTAACAGCTACCAAAGTGGCCTGCCTAGAAAAAACTTGTCTTTAGAATGCCTAAATAAAAACACTACATAATAAATATGTATATATATAATATATATATATATATATATATATATATATATATATGTATACATATATATATATTAGATATAATATACTACATATACCCCCACTTGGGTCGTTCTAACTACTAGAATTGACCCATAAATCAAGCAACAAACATAGCATTACCGACTTGAGGTATTGGATGCTTCACAATGGCTCATATGAAATATAAAGTTGAAACTGGTTACATCTCTCTTCACCAGCCTCTAAAATATCCCCATGAAAAAGTCATTAGATAATATAGTTTTAGACCATGACTTGAAAAGGGTTTGGTAAACATCCTTATTATATCACATCAAGATCTTGAATATTGCACAAAAACGAGCGGATGTCACAGTCCATTCTTCAATCTTCCACTTCAACTTCATCACATCTCTCATTGAAAGTAGACTTGGTGTGCTGGGAGCTCCGATCCACATAAATCCAGGATCCTCATCTCCAGGCTCAAGGTTTTCATTTTTTTTTAAAGATGCTTTTGCACAAACACCAGCAAATCCCGAAATTCTACTTCCATCTTTATAGTAAGAAGAACCATCCATGTACCAGCATTCACTTTCAAGTTCAAAAGGTTTGGATACGGCAGAAAAAACTGCTATTGCTGTACTTTGTAATTTGCTGTAGGCCGACTCCTCATTGCCTCCACAATAGAGCAGTTACTTGAATCATTCAGTCCATAATTCCACCTGAATGGTATACCAATCTGTATACCAATCTATAATCCATATATCCATATAATCCATATATAATCCCCCACTTTCAGATAGAATCAGCTTGACATCAGCCTTAATCAGATCTTCTATCCAGACAAAGCAGCAGTGGAAAATCTTGCCAGTAAAGTTATGTCTTTTTTATCCATATATGTCATAGCCTTTAGCATATTATCAATGGCTGATTCAACAAAGTTTCAAATTATGACTGGAGTGATGAATTTCACTCCCCCTCTTATAAATTTAGGAAAACCACCCAACATACTATAATTTATGCTATGCCAAGCCATTGTGCAGCATCTCACCTTAGATGTCAAATATATTGATCAATATGCAATATGCAATATGCAACATGTTATGTAACACGAAAATTATTTTAGGTTTAAATGTTTTGCTCTGGTTTTAAGATAAAGTTCAAGAAATAAAACATAATAAAATAAAAAAAAAAATAAAAAATGGAAAAGGGTGAAAAATAAATAAAAAAAATAGGGCTTGATGAATAAAAATGGGAAAGGGTGAAAAAAAAAAAAAAAAAAAAAAGGGAAAAGTCCATTGTCCAAGTCCAAAAAAAAAAAAAAAAAAAAAAAAAAAAATGGTCAATTGCTTGATGAATATGGAGAGAGTCCATGATATTGTTTATTCTGTGTTTCTCCCCCACTAGCCAGTAATTTCAGCTTGCAGTTCACATGCTATTCACATGCAGTATCTCCAATATATCTGAAAGACAAAAACTCTCCAACAAAACTAATTAGCAAGGTCCTTAAACACTGTTTGAAGTTAAAACAAATGACTATTTACACATCACCCCCACTGCTATAGAAGTGTCATTTGTATTCAAAAACAGATCTGGATAATGTAATCTGTTCAGCTGTCCCAGCAATGTGTAATGTTCTATTTTCATTTTATCATACTCAATCTTCAAGTGGTCATATTTCTGTTTTAACTGAGAAAACGGTATCCAAGCCTTAGATACCTTTTTATTATGATTTTGGTCAGCTCTGTTTTTCATATTAATATCACCTATATTTGACCTGGTGTCTCCTCTTTGATTGTTATCATAAGACATTATCTTTTGATCTTTATGTTCAGTATTTGTCCTAAACAATGTCGCTAAATAAATTTTGACAGCTTGCTCATTTGACTTTCTCCATAAATTGTCTGCTTTCAACAATACGTCTTTTAAATCATGAGGATTTGGGGTAATTAGCAAAATATTTTGTCTAATATCTTCATTCAAAGCATGTAGAAATATACTCATATGTAACAAGCCACCATGCTCAAATGCAAGATTATTACTGACCAATATTTCCATAATAGATTTTATCCTTTCTGACAGTTCGTAGGGAGATCCACTTTGCATTTGTTTGATCTTCCCATGAACAGTAACGTCAGAACGTACACCATACAAAACACATAATAATTCCATCAATATGTCCCTTGTTCTCATTGGCTGAGTACAGATCTGCTTAATTCTCACCCAAAGACTATTTCCTATAGAATGTTGTATAACTCGTTCTAAATCAGATGGGTTGAGATTGTACATATCTCTGACATTCTGCAAGTCACAAAACCATTTTAAAAATCTGTTTAAATCATGGCAGGGAATCATTCCTATTTCTTTAAGAATTGCATCTAATTCTTTTGGTTTCAAAGGCTTCATTACAAGCTGAACTTCACCTGCATTATTATTATTGTTATAAACTGTGGTGGTCACAGTGGGTGCGGCTGGCAATGAATTATCAGATTTAATATGAGGTTCTGTTTCATTTGATAGAATGTTTGTATTTGCATTTTGCTGCAGATTCGATGCATATCTGCATTCCTGAGATCTCTTCTCTAATTCCATAATTCTTAGTTTCAATCTTTCATTTTCCTCTGATAATTCATTACAACGTTTAGACTTCTCAAGCAGAGCTTCCCCAATGGTGACTGCATGCAGTTTTAAATTTACAGTCTCAGATTCTGATTTGGTTTTGTAACCTCTGACAAACCTTGTTGCTATTATCAACTGCACTCTGTAACTGGGTAATTTCCTCAACCTTATCCTTCAACGAACTTTCCATTGTTAAACAGCAAGATAACAAGCCCTGTACAATACAACCTTTTCTTTTACTTTCTGAAATTTTGCTCTCAAAAACATTTTTTTCTAAAAATTCATTCATCATGGTCCATGTCTGCTTATATTTTTCTGGCACTTCATAAGGCCCGCCATGACGCTTAATACATTTTAACACCCATCTGTTAACTTTATCAGAACTGACACTAGCTTTACACTGAGTAAGCATTTTTACTATATTATTAATAATTTAAAAAGAGAAATATTTTACTCACCGCATTAATTACTCCTTCAGCTTCCAGCTCACGTCTTCTGGTACACGATGCAGTCCTTTTCTTCGTTTCCAGTCTCCAGAGAATAATTCTGGGGTTCCAAACTTGTTTGATTTTGTAGATCAGACTCTCTTATGTCACAACCAGACGTTAGAGTCACAGCACAGGTCTTGGGTCTCCATCAGACTTCTATCCGGGTCACGGCACCAATGTAGTGATCTAATCTTATAGTTCCTCGTAGATGGTATATGGTTATTAGTAAAAGTATTGTCTTCCCGCAGCAAAACCCGTTCTCCAGAGAGAGACACTTTATTGGCTTCCAAAACAGAACATTCTTACAGACGACAAAATCCAACAGAGTACATGACAAGGAATATCTTCTCCTAGACCCGTGACTCCAGACCCTTCTCTCAGAGATATATCTTCTAGACTGCCTGACATCCTGACTGTCTTCTCATATACTAGTCTGACACTGGGTAGGGGTCAACCAAATGTTTACCATGAATACCCCCCTCAATTCTAATTACCATCAGTAAATACTCCCTTTGAAATGTTCATCTAGGTTAAAAGGCTATTCCTCACACACACACAACTTGCATAAGATTTACACATCAAAGGGTAACAGATAACATTGTCAACTTATATCTGGCCTGGTCACTAATACTGTGTGTGGAATATATATATCCAATACATATATATAATACATAAAGTCCCACATAAATCAGCCAACACATTACAACAACAGGGATTAAGTTGTGGGTCCTCATTGAGGTAGCACTGTGTAGCCTGCAGCCCTACATTGTGTGGAATGGAGGTGTAGAGGGAAACTACATCTAGCAAGAGCCAACGATAAGACGGATCCCAGCGATATTGTTGTAGCATATTTAGTAGTTGGATACTATCCTTAATGTTTGAACGAAGGTTATTGAGTATAGGCTGCAAAAAATGGTCAATATATATCGAGAAGTAACTCGTAACGCTTTCTATAGCCGCAACAATCGGTCTCCCAGGCGGGTTAGCTAGGTCCTTATGAATCTTAGAGAGATGATAGAAGTACGGCCTTTTGTAAAATTCATGTTTAAGGAATGCAACTTCTGTTTTGGTAATGATACCCTCAACTGCAGCCCTATTGGAGAGATCATGGGCTTCTCTTGAAAACACGGGCAGTGGGTCACTGATAAGTTTACGGTATGTGGAACTATCTGAAAGGAGCCTGGAGGATTCTATCTGATAGTGCAAAAGATTTTGAACCACTACACCTCCCCCTTTATCAGCTGATCTGATGATGAGCTGTCTGTTGTCTGTAAGTTGTTGGAGAGCTATGGTTTTTGCCGTGGGGAGATTTGATGATGACTGGGTGTGTGTGGAGGTTTGCTGACACATTCGTAGAATTTCCGCATAGACAACCTGATAAAAACTTCGGACATAGGGACCTTTGGCAAAGGTGGGATAAAATATGGATTTAGGTCGGAATTTAGTCTGCTGACCGGGTGGGGATGTGGACTGAGTGCTGAGTGAGTAATTTGACGTAATTGTCCGAATCCTCAGTATAGAGGAGCTCCAGATGATACAGAGCCCTTCTTTCCCAGACTCTAAGATCCGGGTGATCGTCTGTCGAATAACTGGTGCCCAAAGGGCGGGTGACAGGGTCCTGTTCAACATTGAGATTCTTATGGGCTTTGATATTAAAGTAGCGTTTTACAGTAATACTCCTAATGAATCTATTGAGATCTAGAAAAAGGGTAAAAGGATTGGGAGGTGCTGTTGGAGCAAAAGTGAGGCCACGAGCGAGAAGTGACTGCTCAGATTTGGACAAAACATCATCAGATAGATTAAAAATCTTTATAGTCTGCGTAGTTTCCCCCTCCTTTCTGTGTCTGCGTCTTCCCCCTCTCCTGCCTCTACGGTGAGGACGGGGGGGGGGGGTGACTACTAAAAAAGAGAAGGTAGAGTGTGATGGTTCATCTATGGTTATCACATTAGAAGTGATTGTGGACAAGGGTGGTAAGTCTAATCCAATCGCCGTGGTGCTTTTATGTACTTCTGTGGGGATCGAGGATATCACAGATGAAGTGATTCATTTTAATTCATTAAATGTTTTAACTGCTACACTTAGAAGGCGCTGCATTGTTCCTGTTTTTATGTTCCAGAGTTTCTTCTATCTGTAAGCTGGAAGCCTTCTTGGGATCAGCATTCCTAACAATCTTACATGGACTATATGTCATGGACTTAGATACTTGCCCCATGTACTGATCCCATTCCCATATTCTTCTATGTATAGCCTCACCCAGAGTGCGCCAAATTAACCCATTGATTGTATGCCTATTACTGTCACATGGAATGTTTACATTCATTAGAGACCCCAGATCTCTCCATAAAGAGGACCTGTCACCTCATATTACTGTCACATGGGATGTTTACATTCATTATAGACCCCATATCTCTCCATAAAGAGGACCTGTCACCATCTATTACTGTCACATGGGATGTTTACATTCATTATAGACCCCAGATCTCTCCATAAATAGGACCTGTCACCGCCTATTAATGCCACATGGGATGTTTACATCCCTTGTGACAGCAATAAAAGTGATAAAAAAAATAAATACCGTATTTGCCGGCGTATAAGACGACTGGGTGTATAAGACGACCCCCTATTTTTCCAGTGAAAACTTAGGTTTGGGGCTATACTCGCCATATAAGACTACCCCCCTTCAGAGGCAACACCATTTACAAAAAAAAACCATCAGAAACAAAAAAAAAAAAAACATCAGACTTAACATCAGAAAAAGGAAACTGGTGAACTACAAGTCCCAGAGATCCCACAATTGGTAGGCAGCAACAATGAATCCTCTCCTCCAATGCACCATAAATCATACCTGTATTTTAGCGGAGAGCTGGATGTGCAGTACAGGATGCTTTGTTAATATGTAGAGCACCAAGTACACACAGTATATGATGCTGTGTTAGTACAGTAGTGCCAGGTACACTTCAGAATACAGTTTGTAGACAGTGTGCACCACTGAGCCAATCACGGCAGGCATTGTATTTTACTAATCTGTTGATGGATACAAAGCTTGCTTGGATTGGCAGAGGCTGTGACATCAGCCCGCGCCGCTCTGACTCATGTAGCCTGCTCGGATTGACAGAGGTCATTACCCAATCCGAGCAGGCTCTGTATTCATCAGAGTGCATCGCCCGCCAGGATTGGCTGAGCGGCGCATACTGTATACATATTACAATTTTACAGAGCGCCCGGCGGACCGATATCCATCTGGCGGCTTCTTCACCCGGCGTATTAGACGACCCCCGCTTTTTGGCTGTGTAATTTCGGTGTAAAAGGTAGTCTTATACGCCAGAAAATACAGTAAATAAGAGGACAATGTAAAAATAAAAATGTTAAATCTGCAGAATATTGGCACCTGATATCAACTATCGAAAAATGTGGTATTGTATCGGCCCTGAGAAAACTATATCGGTCTACCCCCCCCCCCCCCCCCAATCCACATCCTATTATTGTGAGACCAATACCATCCAAATAATTCTTATTTTTATTTCCCAAAGTTATCCGTCTAAAAGAAGACCTGTATAAATCAAATGACGGCACTAATGAGGATGGAGGAGGACTGGAGTCACGTGACTGAGAAGGTACTAAATTTCACCCTGGAGATCATCTACCTGCTGACCGGAGAGGTGAGGAGGATTCTGGGAGGTCACATGACATCACTCTTATCTCTATTAATAAAACTCAGACCTGACCGGAGAGGTGAGGAGGATTCTGGGAGGTCACATGGCGTCACTCTTATCTCTATCAATAAAACACAGACCTGACCAGAGAGGTGAGGAGGATTTTGGGATTCTAACATGATATTCCTATTGGTTCCTCAATACAGAGATCTCCTCTTGTGAAGTCCGGTGATCATATGACCATCACAGTGCCTCCATGTGACTCCCTAAAACCTGAGAGACACAACATGGAGAAGATTCTAGAAGTCACCAAGAAGATAATGGAGCTGCTGACAGGAGAGGTAAGCGGTGCTGGGAATTCTGGGACATTATCCAGTAACAGACAAGGGATGTGTCTGGATGGTGACTGTATCATTGTGTGTGTCAGGTTCCTATAAGGTGTCAGGATGTCACTGTCTATTTCTCCATGGAGGAGTGGGAGTATTTAGAAGGACACAAGGATCTCTACAAGGACGTCATGATGGACAATCAGCCGCCCCTCACATCACCTGGTAAGAAGAGACTTTATTGTAAAGGAGAGAGCAGTACGGAGGCTCCACCTAGAACCCCCATCATCTGATAAACACATAGAAACAATGTATTCAGTCAGTGTGTGTGTTTCCTACAGATGGATCCAGTAATGGGAACCCACCAGAGAGATGTCACCGTCCTCTGTATTCCCGGGATTCTACACAGGAAGGTCACACCATCCCTCACCATCATCAGGTAGATGATTGACAATTATTGGTAGTTCTGATTTATACACAGCATGTTTGTTACAATGAATGTTTTATTATATATTCAGAATGGAAACCTCGGGGATGATAATATTGATGTTAAAGAAGAGTATAATGAGGAGTATGGAGTGATGGAGGAGTTTTCAGATAGACACAAGGATGTGATGGAGCCACCAAATACCAGGAACCCACCAGAGAGATGTCCCCGTCCTCTGTATTCTCGGGATTCCACACAGGAAGATCACACCATCCCTCACTGTTACAAGGTTGGTGGGATGGATCATCTAGAACATGAACTTGAGGAGACAGGGGGGTTTATTTACTAAAGGCAAATCCACTGTGCACTTGGAGGTGCAGTCACTGTAGATCTGAGGGGAACATAGTAGTAAAATTTTTACAAAATGCATTTTTTCTTGCATATGATTGAATGATAGAAATTAGCAGAGCTTCCCCTCATTTCAGATCTTCCCCTCAGATCTACAGCGACTGCACTTCCATGTGCACTTGTAGTGTGTAGTGCAGGGCTTGACAAATTTGCTTGGAATCTAGGAGCCAGCTAAAAAAGTTAGGAGCCAGTTTTTTTTTTTTTAACTTCTTGAGATCCGCGCTGTAGCCGTCGTTCTGCTTTGCCGGGACCACGTCCTATGACGTTGTCCCCTGTACGAGCGGCCTGCTTGCCCCCTGCTCTGTGATCAGCGAGTCTGTGAGACTCGCTGGATCACCGATCCGAGTAGGGGGTCGATCCCGACCTCTTACCACGTGATCAGCTCTCAGCCAATGACAGCTGATAACGTGATGTCAACACAGCCGGTAATCGGCTATTTTTTTTCCTCGCCCTGACAGCACGAGGAGAAAAAAAAAGCCGATCAATAACGACGACAATGGTTAATTTTTATATTGAAAAAAAGCGATCTTAAAATTTACACAGACGACTAGAACCAAAGCATACATACACATATTACTAATTATATATATATATATATATATATATATATATATATCGAGATATAGATATATATATATATCGAGATATAGATATATATATATATATATATATATATATATATATATATATATATATATATATAGAAAAATATGTGTGTGTATTTTGGTTCTATTCGCCTGTGTAAATGGAGGCAGCAGGCAGGGCTCCATTAGCATTGCTGGATGTCATACCAACGGCCACCACTAGATGGCGCCAAGATCTTAGAAGGAAGCATAGGCTTGCAGAAGGCCGCAAAGCCGCGGCCTCGATTACCGGCCGGCACGGCTCGACGCAATCGCGGGCCGGGGAGCGGGGTCCGCACCGAGACAGGATACCCCAGATGGGCTGCCCCGGGCGCCAGGTCACTAATTCTAGTCGCCATGGTGCCCTGGCGCCTGGAGATTGTCGAGCCTTGGTGTAGTGGATTTGCCTTTAGTAAATCAACACCAATGTGTATATTTTATATGTGATGTCACAATAATAAATCTTATATCTTACAGATGATATTCTCTCTCATTTTCTTGATTTAGAGTGGAGATCCAATCGATATAGAATTTGAGGTTAAAGCAGAAGAAGAAGAGACATATGTGAGGGATGAACAGCAGTCTATGGAGGAGGATGGAATAACGGGGACATTTATAGAGGAGGACACTCCTACAGAGATCAGCATAGGTGGGTCATTAACACTAAATACATTCCTCCACCCATACTGCTCACTGATTGGTCCAGAGCAGGGCGGGGACTGGGTGATATCAGCCTGTAATCCCCTGGTCACTTTCCTGAGCTGTGTTCCCCATCCTGTATTCCTCTCAGATAATCTTCCTTCTCTGTGCTGCAGACACAATTTATGTATCTAGACTGGATTTATGGAGATTCTGGGGTTCAGCTGGCAGCAAAATGTTCATTTTCAGCATAGGCGCTACTAGACCTAGGCACCTGGGGTATGTGTTTTGGCTCTTCTGCCCCATACCCGGGTATGGCAAGATCTCTGACAGAACAATTCTCCCAGGATTACTTGTTCTGTTGTCTGCTGGCTGTGCCGGGTGGAGGGATATGTCTGTATATTCTCAGACCCAAGTCACTGAGTGCAGTCTCAGGAGATGGGAGGCAGCGGTGTGGGACCTCTGCAACTTGTCTCATGTAAACATTTCATCTTCCACTGATTACTGAATACCAATATTATGAGTCCTGATCTTTACACTGTATAATTTATATTGTACATTACATACTCCTGACCCCTGCACTATATACTCTATGTTGTACATTACATTATTCTGATACTATAAAATCCTAACCGTTGTATCCTATACAATAAGTTGTACATTACATAGTCCTGATTTCTTTTATACCCATTTCCTACCAGCTGCACATTTTATATCTGATGATATGATTGGAGCACAGACCTTTACATGTTGATAATAATGTGATAACATCCTCAAACTTTGGAACCTTAAACAGAAAGGGATAATGAGGGAGGAGTCAATAACCCAATGATGGTGGTCTTCAGGATCAGTCCAGTCTTCATCTTGGTTGTTCTCCCCCATCCTCACTCTCTGACCTCTGGTGGGGCTCAGCCCCTCTGTTATTCATGACTAAATCATGGAATAAATAAGGAAGTGCAGGACTTCTTGTGTTGGAAAGATGGCAATGAGTGATATAGGGGGAGGGGACACTCGTCTTATAATCCCCTCATCACTGTCACTCCTATGAAAGACAGTTATCGTTGTTTCCTCACTCTGACTAAGGTCCGTGAATAAAGAAATGAACTGGGAGGAGATTCAGAGATGTAGGGCTGAAACAACGAATCGATTATGAAAATAGTTGTCAACTATTTTCATAATCGATTAGTTGGTCAGACGATTAATTGGCCTGCATACATAAAACATAGCTCAGTACACCATCCATACATTTAAGTAAATGCCTGAGAACTTAAATGTGTGAGGAGCAATGCCTCATGGAACATGTAGTCCTGGGGAAGAGAAGGAAGCAAGTGATTCTAAGGGCAGAAGTTTTTTTGTACCTGCCTATAGGAGAACTCTATATTATACTTTGTACCTTCCTATAGGGGAACTCTATACTATACTTTGTAGCTTCCTATAGGGGATCGCTATACTATACTTTGTAGCTTCCTATAGGAGAACTCTGAAGGCAGGAGGAGCCAAAAGTCCCGGGGGGGGGGGGTCCAGAAGAGGAGAATTAGGGCAAAACCATTACACGGAGGAGGTAAGTAGGGGTGCACCAAATGGAAATTTCGGTGCCGAAATTGAAAATTAAGGATGCACTAGGCAGAAAACCGATACTGAAAATGACAGTTTTTAAAAAAAAATATTTATATTTTTATATACAACCATCATTTATATATAACCATCTCTTGTATCATGTCCTCAGTCTCTAACCATCTCATGTATCATGTCCTCAGTCTCTGGCCATCTCTTGTATCATGTCCTCAGTCTCTGACCATCTCTTGTATCATGTCCCCAGTCTCTAACCATCTCTTGTATCATGTCCTCAGTCTCTAACCATATCATGTATCATGTCCTCAGTCTCTGGCCATCTCTTGTATCATGTCCCCTGTCTCTAACCATCTCTTGTATCATGTTCTCAGTCTCTAACCATCTCTTGTATTATGTCCCCAGTCTCTAACCATCTCTTGTATCATGTCCCCAGTCTCTAACCATCTCTTGTTTCATGTCTGCAGTCTCTGACCATTTCTTGTATCATGTCCCCAGTCTCTAACCATCTCTTGTATCATGTCTGCAGTCTCTGACCATCTCTTGTATTATGTCACCAGTCTCTAACCATCTCTTGTATCATGTCCTCAGTCTCTAACCGTCTCCTGTATCATGTCCTCAGTCTCTGATATCTCTTGTATCATGTCTGCAATCTCTTACTTAAACACACTGCTATAGTATTAGCAAAATGTCCATTTGGTGCACCTCTAGCAGACATGATACAGGAGATGGTCAGAGACTGCAGACATAATACAGGATATGGTCAGAGACTGCAGACATGATACAGGAGATCAATGCAACCTCACCAGTGCCCGTCAGAGGCAGCCTCACAAGTACCAATCATGCAGCCTGCCTGTGCCCATCAGATGCAGCTACACCAGTGCCCGTCATGCAGCCTCGCCAGTGCCCGGATTAAAGCTGCTATCTCCATGTGTCACGGAGCTGTATTTGAATTGCCTAGGTCACAGTAACAATGTCCCGCCTCCTGTGATCACGTCACAGAGTCAATGTCCCACCATTGGATCATTGTGCTGTCTATCACAAGAGGCGGGACGTTGTTACTGCAACCCGGGCAATTCTCCTTGGCACACAGAGATCCCCGCTCTGTGGGAGGGAGGTGAGGAGGAGGGAGGGGAGGACTGGGGCATGCCAGGATGACACCCCCGCAATGGGTGGCACCATTTTCTGCTCGATTATTGGCAATATTTTCCTCTCGGTAAGCACAATTTTCTGCATTTTTTTTTCGGCCGCCAAAATTTCTGTGCATCCCTAGAGGTAAGTATGACAAGTTTGTTTAAAAAAGAAATCCAACATTTACAATGACTTTAAGGTCTCTGTGCAGGGAAGATCAGCATCTGACCCCAGAGGGGGTGGAGGCTGATAGACTGGAGGTGATAGAAGGCATTACTATTACATAAAGTAAAAGTTTACTAGTATTGTGCATTATATCTAAAATTATTATAACCATGAATAAAAGTCTCAGCTTTCAGTATTACTTTTATATTAAAGTCCCCCATCCCCCTCTAACCTCCATATATCTTCATGTGTGACTCCCAGGTAAAATCCCCATATATCCTACTTCTGGGTATATTTATTATTATATATATGATATAAGATATATTACTTTCACTATTTCACAGTATAAATAAATCCCTTATAGTAGTGATTATCTGCTGTTTTTGTACTATACAGGATTTCTTTTAACCCCATCATAACAGATGATTAAAAAAAAATCATGCGGCTGCTACTAAATGTCCTATGCTGGCCATACACGGATCGATTTTTGATATACAAATATTTGCATGAAAATGATTTGTACATTTGATGAATGGACGAGTGTGA
Organism: Lithobates sylvaticus; assembly: GCA_028564925.1. Classification (NCBI taxonomy): domain Eukaryota; kingdom Metazoa; phylum Chordata; class Amphibia; order Anura; family Ranidae; genus Lithobates; species Lithobates sylvaticus. The sequence goes on along the minus strand of CM053028.1, from coordinate 559,010,189 downwards.
TTAGGAAATTCCACTTCATTTTAACATTCAATTATAAAATGAATGTAACTTCTGACCACAAACCACATACACGATGTGAAAATTTGTTCGATCGAGAAGTTTTCTGTTCTGCTCCTTCGTATTTTCCTGTCACTGTGGTGGAAAATGAACACTGATTTGACCCCACTAATGGTTAGAAAATTGGATGAATGTTTTTTTGAAAGAAAAATGAGTTTGTGTTCGGCCAACATAAGTGACATCAGGTGCAGGGAGCTTGTACCCACCTACCTGTCTATGACAAGGGAGTCTGTCATCCATCATATTATATTACACTCCTGTCTGATCATCTGCAAAACAGCGTTTTACCTTTTTTTTTTTTACATTTTAATAATGTTGATCTCTGATTCTGATATGTAGCAGATTCTCCCTCTAATAATACATCTATCTGTCTGTTATTCTCAGAGTGGATTAAATATCCAACTATATATCTGGATATTTATTTTTAACGCTGTATATAGATATTCAAGAATATTAACTCAATTATACACCAACCTTTTTTTGAGGTTTTTATCCAATTAGTCGATTAATCAAAACAATAATCAGCCAACTAATCAATTCTGAAAATAATCATTAGTTGCCGCCCTACAGAGGACCCATTTACTAGTTACCTTGAGGGGGGAATTGTAAGATCCTCAGAGACAAAGCTGCCTGATGTGGGCGGAGTCCTTGTTTAGGGGAACCAATCAGCTCATCTCTAGTAATAATCTTTTTATTTCTATTTTAGTAGATGGACGGGAAATGAGGAAAACCTCAGAGGGTTGTCTCACTTTGTCTCCAGACTGTAAAGTAGAAGATGAGGACATCACACAGTATAGTCCAGGAGAAAACCCGACTACCTCAAATGTCCATCCGGCACCACACAGTGTAGATGGACCATCGTATTCCTCTTATCCTGAGGAACCTCAGACTGTGAGGGACGGTGCCGCCCTTCCAACAGAGAAGAGGCTTTCCTGTACTGAGTGCGGGAAGTGTTTCCGTTGTAAATACGATCTTAATGTGCATCAGAGATCTCACACAGGGGAGAAGCCGTATTTTTGTCCCGAGTGTGGGAAATGTTTTTCACAGATGTCCAATCTTTACAAACATCAGAGATTTCACACAGGGGAGAAGCCGTATTCTTGTCCCGAGTGCGGGAAATGTTTTTCACAGAAGTCCAATCTTTCCTCACATCAGAGATTTCACACAGGGGATAAGCCACATTCATGTCCTGAGTGCGGGGAATGTTTTACAAGGAAGTGCCATATTTCCACACATCAGAGATCTCACACGGGGGAGAAGCCGTATTGCTGTCCTGAGTGCGGGAAATGTTTTTCAGTGAAGTCCAATCTTTACACACATCAGAGATCTCACACAGGGCAGAAGCCGTATTCCTGTCCTGAGTGCGGGAAATGTTTTTCAGTGAAGTCCCATCTTTCCACACATCAGAGATCTCACACAGGGGAGAAGCCACTTTCCTGTCCTGAGTGTGGGAAATGTTTTTCACAGAAGTCCAGTCTTTACACACATCAGAGATCTCACACGGGGGAGAAGCCGTATTCCTGTCCTGAGTGTGGGAAATGTTTTTCAGTGAAGTCCCATCTTTCCACACATCAGAGATCTCACACAGGGGAGAAGCCACTTTCCTGTCCTGAGTGCGGGAAATGTTTTTCACAGAAGTCCAGTCTTTACACACATCAGAGATCTCACACGGGGGAGAAGCCGTATTGCTGTCCTGAGTGTGGGAAATGTTTTTCACAGAAGTCCCATCTTTCCAGACATCAGAGATCTCACACGGGGGAGAAGCCGTATTCCTGTCTTGAGTGCGGGAAATGTTATTCAGAGAAGTCCAGTCTTTACAGACATCAGAGATCTCACATAGGGGAGAAGCCGTATTCCTGTCCTGAGTGAGGGAAATGTTCCTCACTGAAGTCCTGTCTTTCTGTACATCAGGGATCCCACACAACCCTCGAGGTGTATTAGTGACTTGAGTGTGGGAAATGTCTTCTATATGAATGTTGCTGGATATCACAGGTCTCATGTGGGGAAGAAGCACACCCTGATATACACCTCAGATATACTCCATGGCTGATCTTCATCATGTAAGAAACAGTTCCAGGGGTGTGGATATTTTTTGAAAAAACGACTTGTCCGAGGGACTAAATCGGGGTCCCAATCTCCTCGTCCCTTATGACAATCTCCTTGTTCCTCATCTACCAGAGAGCTCAGCAGTGGTGTGGGAGTTCATTGAAAACTACAAGCCGACATCGGCAAATGACAGAACTCTGTGAATGAATGGCACGGCCGCGCTCTTCTCATGAATGAATGAATGATTTGTATAGCGCTGCAACTGCGAACTGAATCGCCTCGAGGCACTTGACCCGACCTGCGGTGATTCCTTCTTAGAAGAGGTGGGTCTTGAGTTTTTTCCTGAAGGCCCGATGGTCTTTTTCCAAGCGGATGTTCGTAGGTAGAGCGTTCCATAGCCGTGGTCCTTGGACTGCAAATCTTCGTTCTCCCCTTGACTTGTACCGGGATTTGGGGACGAGAAGGAGGTTTTGGTTGTTAGATCGGAGGTTGCGATTGGGGGTGTAGTGTTGTATTTTTTCGCATAAGTATTGAGGAGCATCTCCTTGTGTGCATTTGTGGGTCAAGCAGAGGGTCTTGAATGTGATCCGATTCTTTACGGTTAGCCAATGGAGGGTCCTCAGGGAGGGGGAGATGGATTCCCATGTTTTTTTTTCCTGTGACTAGTCTTGCTGCCGTGTTTTGAACGACTTGTAGTCGTACAATCTGGAATTTAGGTAGTCCTATGTAGAGGGAGTTTGCGTAGTCGAGTCGAGAGTTGATGATTGTTCCTACCACTATGGCTTTGTCCTTTTCTGGAATGAAGGGGATGAGTCTACGTAGCAGGCGTAGAAGGTGGTGGGATCCGCTGACTACTGTTCCTATTTGTGCATCCTTTGACATTTCTGAATCGAAGGTGACTCCGAGACTTTTGGCTTTTATGCTTAGGGGGATGGTCTGTCCAAGGATGGTGGGCGGAGTCCATGGTGTCGTAGATTTAGTTTTCCGGTTTGCGTTTAGGAGAAGGAGTTCTGTTTTGGTTCCGTTAAGTTTGAGTGAGCTTGTGAACATCCAGTCGTCTATTGATGCGAGGCATTTTTCTAATTCCTGATATTGGTCTTTTTGTCCGGGGATCCGAAGGTAGAGTTGAGTATCATCTGCGTATGAGTGGAAGCATAGGTCTGATTTGCTGATGATTTTTAGGAGTGGACGGATGTAAATGTTGAAGAGCAGAGTAGAGTGTTGTGATCCAGTGTGTCAAATGCTGCACTAAAGTCCATTAGTACCAGGAGACATGATTCTCCATCATCTGCTGCTTCCAAGGCGTCATCCCATATTTTGAGGAGAGCTGTTTCTGTGCCATGACCCGGGCGGAAGCCTGATTGCAGAGGGTCCAGGAGATTGTGTGTGTGTGTCCAGATGGAGTTGTAGCTGTTGTACCACTGCTTTCTCCATAATCTTGGAGATGGTGTTCAAGCTAGTTATCGGTCTTCGGTGGTTGGGGTTTCTTGGATCCAAGTTGGGTTTCTTTAGGAGGGGTTTGACTATGCCTTGCTTGAGGGAGTTAGGAACAATTCCTTCTTTGAATGACTGATTTATGAGTAGTGTTATAGTGGGTGCCAGGATGTCGGAGCATTCTTTCAGAAGTTTTGTGGGGATGATATCGTTGGGTGAAGTGCTGTCTCGGAGGCTTCTGATGATATTTCTTGTGGTCTCTATGGCGATCGGGGTCAGCGAAAAATTCGGTGGTTGTGCGATGTTTGAATCGGCTTCCTCTTTTTGGATGCAGTTGATTGTATTTTTCTGTTGGATATTTTCCCGAATGCTGTTGATTTTGTCGATAAAAAAATCCGATAACTCATTGCAAAATTCTTGAGTTTCGTTGGTAGGGGGCTCTAGGCAGGTAGGGTTCATAGTCTGGGCGACTAGTTTGAATAGTTCATGAGGGCGGTTTAGGGCTTTTGTGTTGGTGTTTGAGAAGTGTTCTTTTTTTGCTTTGCAGATAGCGTTGTGATATTTCATTGTGAGAGTATTGTAGTTTGTGTGGTTTTCTTTAGAAAGTGACAGCCGGTACGGGGAACTTCTCCCCGCACTGCTGTCACACAGAGGATTCGGATCGCTGAGCCACTGCAGGAACAGGAACATGTAACATCTTCCCGAAGGTGAATGTTTCCTTTAACCCTTTCACTGCCAGAGATGGTTTTGTGTAGTTTTTTTGCCCAAATATTTAACTCCTTCAATACCAGGCACTTTCATCCCTTTCCTATCCACACAAATTGACAGCTTTAACGTTGTCACACTTTAGCCCCGTACACACGGTCGGACTTTTTGACAACCAACATGCAAATTAGGTGGTTTGGACCAACATCCGACCGTGTGTACGCTCCATCGACCAACTTTTTCCAGGTTGCATCGGACTTTTGTTGGCTGTGCGAACGGACCAACTTTGAATGCAGTACCAACTGACTTTTGTCCACAGTACAAACACGCATGCTCAGAACCAATGCAAAAGATCAGACAACAATATAGAAGTTGACCAAAGGTGGGCTGGAGTATTCGAACGTCCTCTTTTGAAGTGTCGTCAGTACGTTGAAACGTCACTACGTTCGTGTTGGTTGTCTCAAAAGTCCGACCGTGTGTATGCAGTACCAACTTGAGGGCCAACGCCCTTTGGACAAAAGTCCAAGGGAAAGTTGGTCCACGGTCCGACCGTGTGTATGGGGCTTTAGAATGACAATTACTCAGTCATGCAACACTGTACTCAAATTTAATTTTTATATTTTTTTCCCCACAAATAGAGCTTTCTTTTGGTCATATTTGATCACCACTGGGGTTTTTATTTTTTGTGCTACAAATAAAAAAAAAGACAGAAAATTTTGAAAATAAATACGCTTTTCTTTGTTTCTGTTATAACATTTTGTAAATAAGTAAGTTTTCTCCTTCACTGATGGGCACTGATGAGGAGGTACTGACAGGCATTACTTATGGGCACTGATTGGCATCACTGGTGATCATTACTGACGATCATAGAAACTACAAAGCAGCACTGTATGGGTTGAATCCAGAAAGTCCATGTGAAATCCATGAGTTGAATAAAAAGAATAGTTTATTGCACTGCGGATTGGAAAAACAAAAAATGCAGAGAACTGTGAGAGCTTCAGATGTTACAATAAACAGTCATGCAGATATGTTATCAGATTGGTATTGTTAAAAAAAACATTAAAAGCAAACGATACCACTGGTGACATCCAGGTAGAGAAGGGTTAATGCCATCCAAGGACTTGCTGGTCAGACATGGTAAGGGGCGCCTTACGCTATGTGGAGATGGATGAAAAGCCTGGTGAAGAGAATGGCAGTCCGCTGCCTGAAACCTTATGATCCAACTTTCCCTGCATCCAGGAAGAATGGGACCGCGGAGTGCAGGGGAACGCTGTGCCCACCGTTGTGAGGACCTGAGCTGGTGGCCCGAGGAAACCAAACTGGGCTGTGAGCGGTGGGGTATGACAGCTGCTGTGGGATGGAAAAACCCAGTAGAGCCGAAGGGACCGCACTGAATGATGTCAGCCCCACACCGGAAACCAGGAAGTATGTGATGCACAGTGGAACGCAAGCTGCTGGGTTGCCGTGACTACATGTCTCAAACACCTGTGCTTTTTCCAAGTCACGGAAGAAAAGATAACAGCAGTATTTAAGCCCGATGTGGGGAGGGGGGAGTATCTAGCTCAAGTATAGCCAATAACCCATCTCAACCCTATAATTTATGAAAGAAAGAGAGCGCTTTTGGAATCCATATTACACTCATGGAAATTCGTTCATAGTAAAATTCATAGAGCCTCTAAAAACAATGTTATAAAATATATATAAAATATTGTATATATCTGTATATATACTGATAAAAATCCATAATAATCAATAATGTTGAATCATGAATAAATAACAAATAAAAAGATGAAAAATGATATATCTTGATGATGTCCTGCTCATTTTGAGTGGGGGCCCAGACGTGTTCTCTTCCTTTGTAGACCATTGCAATACCATCGAATTAGGGTTGTCTTTCACGCATGTATTAGACCCCACTGAACTAGTCTTCCTAGATTTGGTTCTGTCTCACGACAAACAAGAGATCATCACCAGCAATCACACCAAACCTACAAGTGCCAACTCCTACCTTCATTTTGACAGTTGTCATCACTCCACCCGGCAGATAAACATCCCCAATGGGCAGTTTCATAGGTTGAGGAGGATGTTAGGAATATCCTCAGCTTGTGATCATTCATCTCAAGATGTATTAAGAAGTAAAAAATGTATTTCTAATGTTAACACATTAGGATCACCTTCCTTGCACACCAAAAGTTCGGCAAGGGATGATACAAAGGAATCATCTCTTCTTCCCTAATACCTTCATAACCCAGCCCCTATTTTCCTATTGGCTGAGGAAAACACAGCTTACTTTTCTGGGTGAAATTGGATACCTTTATTCTGTGAAGACTGCGTTTTCCTTTACAATCTTATGTTACCATATATGGTTATACTTCAATCATCCTGAAATTTTACTGTGGAGTTAGTTAAAACAAACGATATAACAAGTTAATACAAAGTGCTCATAAGTGGGATTAAAACCCAGTCTCAGGATTGTTTTCCAAATAGTCACACAAACATTTAAAACTTTTCTAACATTCCCTCCTCTTTGTGTGACTATTTTATCTCAACACATTTCGATAATAGTCCCTGTGTTATACACTTTCAGACTGTATTTCATTAAGTTGAGCTTCAATGTCCACATAGGTCTCCTCAGAGGTAGGAAGAGTTTGATACATCGTTCTTGAGACGGCAGTTTCAATCAGTTTTTGTGAAAGTCCTCGAATACAGGGAATACAGCAGCATCCACAAGTGACCAAAACAGCCAAAGCCACAACGATTGAAATCAAATATGATGTGATAAGTCCAGTCCATTTACCGAACCATCCTTCAAGCCAGTTTGTGAATGGATCAGTAATACCTGAGTTTTCCGCTAATTCATTTGATAGAGCAGTCAGTCCTTCCAAGGCTCTGGTCACAGTCCCTCCAGGAGCTGTATTATTAGGGATAAAGGTGCAACACATACTACCAAACATTTTGCATACCCCTCCTCTTTCAGCTAAGACCATATCTAAAGCCATTCGGTTCTGCCATGCCATTAGAGATATGGGGGCCAACTGTTCAGCTAGGCCCTTCACAGCATCCCTGGTATAATTTACAAATCTTTGTTGGTTATAATATATATATAGTTAATCCAGTCAACATTTTTATTTATAGTTACCCACCAGAAAAGAGACTCAAACCCAGCTGTCACCTGATTCCTGGCCTTAAACCCATCCGGCACCCCGCGAGGAACCCCAATCTCATCTATGTCGATCTGAGAGTCAAATTACCCCATGGGAGAGGTGTCCCTCCGATACCGTTGGTGACTCTTAGTCCACGGGTGTTCTGACAGGATCCTCAGGGGCATAGCCAGCTGGACCATAGTACAATCCCCTTGGGCATTGGCAGGTATCCTAGCTCGCAGTTTCTTATCCCCACACATCCACCAGATGTCAGCTCTCTGAATGTCATGTTCAACCCAGTCACCGTTGTCTATGTTAATCCTCTCCACACAGTAGTCATCAGGTAATGACCCAAGATCTACCCCGCTACGGTTCCCTGGGAGTGCAAAACAAGTAAAATTGCCCGGATATGCAGTAACCGCCGGAGGTATCTGAGGTCTCTGTACTGGGGGAAACAACAAACTCAATGTGTGACAAGTAGAATTGGTTTCAGGTTTATAGCTCTTATTATATAATTGCAACATACATTTTAAACCTTTTGGATCTGTATTGTGATCTAGAGGAAAAGGAACTGTTGCTAAATGTGGTCTGGCTCCGGTAAAAACTAAACAGTTTTCTTTTTTTTTTATTTAAGTTTTAACCGTGTACCTCAACCATTCTAACCACTCATTGCTTTCTTTTTATTACTTTTACCAGGACCTAATCTTTCACATGCACCTTTTCATCTTTTTGAATTGGACCTTTTAGGACAGAACCAAAATCGTTAGTACGTCTTTGTCTTAACAACCTAGACATGTATTCTGCTAGTGTGTGCTCAGTCTGCTCAATAGGTGTTTCATTTTGATATAAGGGTATATTATATGGCCTTCCATGTATCATTTCAAATGGGCTTAAACCTTCTTTTGTGGGTGTGATATGCATACTGGTCACTGCTACTAGTAGGCAGTACATCCAACTTTTACCTGTTTCTTTCCATAGTTTTTCTCAGTTTGCTTTTTAGAATGTCATTATGTCTTTCCACCAATCCAGCTGATTGGGGATGATAGGCACAATGGTATTTCACTTGAGTTCCCATCACTTCTGTCAAAGGTTGTATAGATTTATTTACAAAATGGGGTCCATTATCACTGTGCATCTGCACTTCCTGTCAAGAATATCTCCTACCCATTTAGACAGGGCGTCTATAATTACCAAACAATATTTCTTCCTTTCACATTTGTCTGATTCAATAAAATCCATGCAAATATGTTGGAATGGATATTGCTGTGTGGGGAACTTCCCTTTCAGTAGTCTTTTGCCTCCCTGAGCATTGTGTTTTGCACATATAATACATTGAGAGCAAAAAGTTTTTGAGTAGTTTGTGAAGCCATAAGCTGTACATACTTTATTTAACATCTCAGTCATCCCCCTGTTTGACACACGTGTTACTCCATGTGTCAAAACTGCTGCATACCTAAATAAGGACTTCGGCAATACCGGTTTCCCTTCAGGTGATGTGTAAATATTATTTATTATTGTGCAACCCTTTGTTTTCCAATATTGTTTTTCCCCGGGGTGCATTCTGCTGCATATCAGTAAGGACTGTATGATCTATCGCTATAATTTCCTGTTCTCTCATTATTTGATGTGTTTCTTGTGCCGCTATTTTGGCCGCTTCATCTGCCCTTTTGTTTCCCTTTGAGATGGGGTCCGTATATTTTGTGTGTGCTTGACATTTGCAGATTGCAAGCTCTTTTGGTAACTGTATTGCATCCAGAAGTTCTAAAATGAAATCCGTGTGTGCAATTGGTTTACCACTGGAGGTGACCATCCCCCTGTTTTCCCATTGTTGTGCAAAAACATGTACTGTTGAAAAGGCATATTGACTGTCGGTGTATATGGTTACAGATTTTCCTTCTGATAGTATGCATGCTCTTGTCAGTGCTACAAGTTCTGCTACTTGTGCTGAATAATGTTTTGGTAGTGGCCTAGCTTCCAAAATGTCATCCTGTGTCACTACTGCATATCCAGTTGCATTTGTGCCATCCGGATTTTTCCTACTAGAACCATCAACAAAAAGTGTCATGTCAGGGTCAGCTAACGGTACATCTTTCAAATCACTTTGTGGCAGTACCTTTTCAGCGATGGCAGCAGTACAGTCATGTTTATAACCATCAGTAGGGAGTGGTAGTAGTGTGGATGGGTTTAAAGTAGTACACCTCTGTATTGTTAAGTGAGGTTGTGCCAAGAGTATTGTCATACAGGAAAGGTGCCGTGCTGGGCTCAAATGTGATATCTTTTGTTGTAAAAGGATAACAGACACTGCATGCGGCACCTTAAGTGTCAGCGGGTGATAAAGCATTATAGCTGCTGAGGCCTTAACTGCTTCAGCTGCAGCGACCACTGCCTGTACACAGGGTGGAAGTGCTCCAGTTACACTGTCTAATTTTATAAAGTAGTAAACAATCGACCTCTAGTGCCCACCATATGACTGTAAGTACTGATGTCATGTGTCCTTCCCTTTTGTCTACTGTTTGTTCAAAAGATTTGTCATACTGTCAGGTCACCTGAGACCAGGTGACAGGTGCACTCAGTAGGAATCGGAAGTGCACCGCTAGGTAGTGGACCTTAGGACTGAATGCTGCGGATTTTACCCAGGGAGTTTCAGTACAGATCTACTGGATCTCTAATGCCGCATCCTCCGGGACTGTGACATCACAAGGGGGCGGGGTCACCATGTGACATGAGCATGTGACCCTGTCCCCTTGTCCCTATATAAGTCCCAGCACAGCGCGGCTCTGGCATTCCGGCCAGAGAGAGCGACGTGTCAACATCGGAAGAAGAAGAAGGCGGAAGAAGAAGGCGGCGCAGAAAGCGATGACAGCGGCAAGAACAGAAGAGACCCCGGAAGACCCCCGAAGGCGGATCGAGACCCCCAGACGATGGCGGCGATGACGAAGAAGGTAGCCGGACTTCCCTGCTCGGTAAAAGAGCTACGTAAATGGCGGAGGAGTTCGGCGAGAAGACCCCCCAAGACAGAAGAAGACCCCCGGAGCAGTGCAATAAAATATTTTTTCAAAAGTGTGTTTTTTTACTTTACATTTTACACCTTAGGTGAATGGGTAGGGGTACATCATATCCCATACTCATTCACATAGGGTGGGGGGCCGGGATCTGGGGGCCCCCTTATAAAAGGGGGCTCCCAGATTCCGATAAGCCCCCGCCCGCAGACCCCGACAACCAACGGCCAGGGTTGTCGGGAAGAGGCCCTTGTCCTCATCAACATGGGGACAAGGTGCTTTGGGGTGGAGGGGCTTGCGGCCTGGTACGGCTCAGGAGGGGGGGGGGCGCTCGCTCGTCCCCACCCCTTTCCTGGCCTGCCGGGCTGCGTGCTCGGATAAGGGTCTGAGATGGATTTGGGGGGGACCCCCACGCTGTTTTTCGGCGTGGGGATTCCCTTTAAATCCATGCCAGGTGACGGAGCTAGCGCGCCGGCATTTACTGCCTATGCTAGCTACGTACCTGAAGTCACGTGCTAAATGAACGGACTTTCCGATGAGCGGCAAGTCCATTCATTTCAAAAGTCCGGCGGACTAGCCTACTAACGGCGGGATTGTCCGCTGGACTGCCAAGTCCAGCGGATAATTTTAAAACAAAACTTAAAACTTTAGTCCGCCGGACTTTTTGAAAAAAAGTCCGTTGGAGGCCCACACATGAGGGGTATATCCCCTGGACTTGAGGCCAGGGGATAATCCCGCGGGATAGTCCCTTCGTGTGTACGCGGCATAACACAGATCCCAATGGGAGCTAGAGCATAGATTCCCCAGGGCGCGGAGTCTAAAGCCCCATACACACGCTCGGACAATCCGCGGACCAGGTCGGTCGGATTTTGTCCGTCGTACTTTGTCCGATGTTGGTGTTGCGTACACACGGTCAGACTACGTTGTCGGAATATCCGGTCCGGAAGAACGTCGTGACGTAAGTCGTCGTCCACGAGATTACAAAAGGGAAGTTCAGCACCACGTCAGGCACCCGTTGGGCTCCTTCTGCTGATCCCGTGTTTATCGAGAGTTAGTGGAAGTTTGGTGACTTAAGATTCGCGCTTCTCAGTTTTCTGACTCAGATCGTTACTGCTCTTCAGTTTGTGCTTGTCGTGCGTATCTGTTTATTAGTGCGTGTAGTCAGTTCGCATTTGTTGGTCATTGCGGCCTATATCTTGATATAGGACGCTTTGATTTTCACTGCTTATTGTCTGCTCGTTGCTGGTATTCAGTTCGTTCTTTCAGGCCTTGCTGTTTATCGGTGCTTTCTGTTTGTCCGTTCTGACCAGCCGACCTTTTGTGACCTTGTGAGCGATGTTTCCCGTGCGTACTCGTCGCCGAGTTCGTGCTGTACGCGGAATTGGTGTCGGGACACCCAGAGGTCGGGGGAAGCACAATCCCAGCCAACCGAACAGGAAGGAGGAGGAATGGATCCCCTGGCACCCTATGGCCCCCCAGATGTTAGGAGAAGAAGGAAGAATAGAAGAATTAGAGGATGCAGAGGAGGTAAAAAGCAAGCGAAAAAGAGAAACCTAATGGAAGGAATTTTTAATCTCAGTGATGCCACCTTCACGAAAGATGAATTAAAAGTTTTAGACCTCGGTCTAAAATTTGCTATGGATAGGAATTTGAACAAATTCGATGTTTTTATCGATTTTCAAAAATTTATTAGGAAAATCAATATTAAAAAATTTTATGCCAAAAACAAGCCACCAGTAGAACCATGTTCTGAGGTCTATTTACACAGTTCTTTGAAAAATAATTCCACCTTCAATCCCCAAATTTCCAATAATCATTTATTGGGAGCTTTCAAGTCGTTGGTCGAACAGGACTTAGAGAAGCTCACCTTACGACCTAATAGGCGGAAAAAAGATCTGGAAAATGGATTGGAGCTATTGGAAAAGAACAAGAACATAGTAATTAGGTCAGCCGACAAGGGCGGTGGAGTAGTAATACTCAACAAAAATGATTACCTAGATGAGCTCAATAGATTGGTTGGAGACCAAGATACCTACGAAAAACTAAAAGGAAACCCCACTAAGAAGTTTAAAGATAAACTGAAGAAATTAATAAAGAAAGCAACAACTGATGGCATCTTGAAGAAAAAAGAAGCACGATATTTGATCCCAGATGCTCCTAGAGTTCCAGTGATATATCAGCTACCAAAATTACATAAAAATCCACTGAAGCCGCCTGGGCGACCAATAATAAGTGGAATTGAATCTTTGTTCTCCAGAATTGGTGAATATTTGGATTATTTTTTTACAGCCACTCACCACCCAATGCCCTGCATATCTCAAGGATAGCAAGGATTTAATAGAGCTTATTAGGCCAATGACCGTGGATGAGAACTGTATTCTAGCAAGTATAGACGTAAATTCTCTTTACACCAATATCCAGCAAGCCCATGCCCTACAGGCCGTTGATTGGGCATTGGGAAATCTTAATAATAAAGAAAAACAAAAAACATTCATTCTGCAAACCTTAGATCTGGCTATGAGTCATAATTTTTTCTGGCATGAAAAAGAATTTTTTAGACAAAAGAAGGGCGTCGCGATGGGGGCTAAATATGCCCCATCGGTTGCCAATCTTTTCATGAGCTTCTGGGAAAAGGAGGCCATTTATAGTCTAAACATCCCACAGCTGAAACTATATAAACGATATATAGATGACATCATAGTTATTTGGGCAGGATCGCAAGAATCTTTTACATTTTTCCTGGATGGAATGAGTATTAATCCGTTTGGCATTTCCTTCTCAGAAGTTTTTAGTGACAAGGAGATAAATTTCTTGGATCTGACAATCTTTAAGGAAGGAAATAAATTGTTCACACGCACATTTTTTAAAGATGTAGATAGGAATGGATACATTCCACTTACCAGTTGCCACCATCCCAGGTGGCTAGGCGGAATTCCTAAAAGCCAAATGCTCAGGGTCAGGAGAAATTGTAACAAGAAAGAAGATTACAACTCACAGGCGAACCTGATCCTAGAGCGGTTTCAAGATAAAGGATACAATCTGGAAGATCTCAAGCGGATTAAAGAGGATATTGGAGAAATGAATAGAGATGATTTATTTAGGAAGAAACCTAAAAAGCAACAAGATTTTGGCACAGCTTTTTTAACTGGATATAATCGCCAGTATAAAGAATTTGAGAAAATTATAAAAAAACACTGGCCTCTTTTAATGGAAGACAAAGAGCTAAAATCGGTATTACCCAGTCGGCCTAATTTTATTTACACCAAGCCTCCCACCCTGAGACTGCAATTGGCACATAATGTTGTGAACCCCCCAAAAAAATTGTTCACCTTTTTGGACCAGACAGGTTTTTACAGCTGTGGGAGATGCATGATGTGTAGAACATCAAAATTCAGGAAAAGAAAAATCATGCAGTTTAGCTCTTTTTCTACTGGAAAGTCTTATGAGATCAAAAAGTTTATCACGTGTGGGACCACGCACGTGACATATTTGCTTGCCTGCCCCTGTGGGCTCCAATATGTGGGGAGAACCACTAGACCACTGGGGTGAGGTTGAGGGAGCATGTTAACAGAATTAGGAAAGGATACAAACACCACAGCCTCTCCAACCATTTCAGAATGTTCCATGATCGAGATCCTAGTGTCTTGACATTCTGTGGAATTGACAAGGTGGAACAGCACTGGAGAGGTTCTAACCTAAAACGTTCAATTTCCCAGAACGAGACACAATGGATCCATAGACTGCGGACTTTAAGTCCTTTGGGTATCAATATTGATTTGGATTTAAATTGCTTTTTGTCCAACTGGTAGTTTGGTCCCTCCCTATTTCTGGGCATTTCAGTTTTGTTTTGTTTTTTATTTTTTATTTATATTTTTTTTTTTTTATTTATATATAATTTTTTTATTTTTATTTATATTTTTATTTTTATATTTTATTTTAATTTTATTTTTCTTATTATTATTTTTTACTTTCTTTTTCATTTTAATTTTATTTTCATTTCTATTTCTATTTTTATTTTAATTTTATTTTTATATTTTTTTAATTTAATTTTATTTTTATTTTCATTTCATTTTTATTTTATTTTTTATTTTTAAATTTAATTTTATTTTATTTTAATTTAATTTTATTTTATTTATATATTTTTTATATTATTTATTTTTAAATTATTTTTTCAGTTAATGTCCGGGAGAGGGATTTCCAAACTTTTGGGACAAATCAATTACTTTAATTTCAATTTTCATTTTAAAATAAGTTTTTAAGGGATAATATATTATACTGCAAGTTCAAATTCCTAATCCTGGGATTATGTTCTTATATATATGTAATTCTAATTACATTTTATATATATATTTTTTTAACAATTTTGCTTATTTACGGCATATTGTATATTGTATACACTATGTGTTATTTGTTTTTACTGTACATTGTAATTGTCGGGGTTTACCCCCGTTTTTTTATCGCCAGCTTATTAAAGGCTTTATGCAAACTCATATGATGATCATGCAGGACAATAAGTGATCTTATCCCCTCTGATCATGTTTTGGCGTTTAGCTCCACCTGTTAAAAGGAGGGGTTTTCTGATCTCCATCTAGCTACACCTGGTAAAAGGAGGGGTTTTCTGCTCTCCATCTAGTATAAATATCACATCCCTTTGGCCGGAAGTGATGTCTTTTGATGACGCCCTGGAGGAGGGGCGAAACGCGTCGACGTAATTTCCGGCCAAGGATCTAACCACTGACGCCACTTCCTGTTCCCGTGGAGCGCACGCTAAACCAGCTGCAACCGCGGAAGTATCTGAGAAGTTTGCCTTCCTTTATGCATCCTGTAAGTAGCGCAGAGCGCGCATTTTAAAAATCCTTCTACAACACTTTAAAATTTGCTCTCTTCTATTATCGGTACAATATCTCCAAGAACATCACTGTGCCTTGTGTGCATGCATCGCTCCCTGGATCCTCTCATCCCACTGGCTTGTTTATTCAGCTCTGCTTTTGTGCCTACTTGCCGAACCACAGTTTGTCTGCATATCTGCCCTCTGCTTTGCTGCTCTGTCTGTCTGCTAGCCCGGTGAGTCTATTCCAAGAAGGAGCTCATATGTACATTTATTTTGGTTCTTGTTTTTTTGGGACAATAACTGGACTTACTCACATTCTTTTTTTTTTTTTTTTTTTTTTTTTTTATATATTTTCTTACCACATTGATCACTTATTCAATTTTGGTATCTATGAAATAATTTTATGGTTATTATTCAATCATGTCACTTATGTAATAATTTATCACACATATTATTTGATGCTAGTTTATTTTTTATGGGATTGGTTTGTGTCAGACATGTAACCACTTCACACACATTATTGATGTTTGTCAATTTTGTGGGATCATTTATTATTTTGTCACAATTTTTGTTTGCCAGCGCTGTTTTATTGGTTTGGGCTTTTAGCTTTGACCCAAGACCCGTCCATGAACAGAGTGACGAGGAGTATGTGGACCAAGAATTGGTTGCTTCAGCGTGACCAGTTCTCGCACATGCCTTTGCTTCGTGAGATCCGGGAGAATAATCCTGATGATTTCAGGAACTTTCTCCGGATGACGGACCCCGATTTTCACCGTCTTTTGGCTTTGCTGACCCCTTTTATCAGCCGGCAGGATACCTGCATGAGACAAGCCATTACTCCGGAGCAGAGGCTTGTTGCCACGTTGAGGTACTTGGCGACAGGGAGAAGTCTTCAGGATTTGAAGTTCTCTTCAGGTATCTCTCCCCAGGCCCTGGGACTCATTATTCCAGAGACCTGTTCTGCCATCATTCAGGTCCTGCAGGAGGACTATATTAAGGTAACATTTCTACTTGACTATTCCCTTCTATGTATGCTCTGTTTGCTAATGTCTTGTATTTTTGACCTCCTTCCCTAATTACCATGATTGCAATATGTTCTAATATGCTGTGCCCCTTTTCTCCTTCATGCATTTTTCCCTTCACTTACCTCACCAGCATGCTCTTCTGCCCCAATAGACACCTATGGCCTAGTCACTTAATCAATGTCTTTTGTCTGCTGCATAGTATTGTTTGCCCCCAAACACCCCCTAAAATATGCACAAATGTTTGCTGTGTGGTTTACTTCATGTAGAGCCCCTTTAGAATTTTTTTTTTTTGGTGGGGGGGGAGGGGGTGGCAAACTCATTAGGAACCCCCTCCCCCAACTGCTCTGTCAGATGGTACCAATCCTTTATCTGCTGGCTTTCCCAAGGTCCATACACACTATATACCTACCTCTTTATAGTGGGCATCTTTAGGGATGAATTCAGCAAAGCATGTAGTGCAAGGGGCTGCCTCCATACATTCCATTTCCTAATTTTTTGTCTTCTTTCCCTCCTATTAGCTTTCTTGGTAATTTCAGAATGTCACAATGTGCCTGCCTTTTTTTGGGGTGGGGGGGGTTGAAATGTTATTTTATCTTTCCTGGGGGCTGCCAATAGTGTTAAGTACAGAGGGTCTGGCCAAACTAGCACACATTATTGAGCCATTTGCCAATCAATGAAGTGCAGAGGGTTACCTGTCCCCCCCCCCCCCCAAAACCCAAGTTATTGCCAATGGCCCATCAGAAGTGGGGGGATTGATGGGGGGTGAGTCATCTGTGAAGGGAGCCTCTACTTTTCTGTGCAAATACTTTCCAGCCTCAAATTTTATACAATGCTCTTGTTCCAAGATGTTGATTGTCTAATCTGCTTGCAATGTTTAAGTGCAAAGTGACTAATTTTTTTTGCTTGTTTCACTCCACAGTTCCCTTCCACGCCACAGGAATGGCAGACTGTGGCCTCCCACTTTGCCAGCCGTTGGGACTTTCCTAACTGCAGAGGGGCAATTGATGGGAAACACGTCCACATCGTCCCACCGCCCAACTCGGGGTCCTACTATTATAATTATAAAGGGTTTAATAGTGTAGTGATGTTGGCGGTGGTGTCGGCAACATACGAGTTTATGTATGTGGACGTGGGGATGAACGGCCGGATCTCGGATGGTGGTGCCATTACGCACACGGAGTTCTACTGGCGTCTCCAAAGTGGCAGTCTGTGCTTGCCACCTCCAGAGGAGAATGCCGAAGGACACCCCTTCGTCTTTGTCGCAGATGAAGCGTTTGCGTTGACTCCCCATGTGATGAGGCCGTTCCCGATGAGGACCCTCACCCCGGACCAGAGGGTCTTCAACTACAGGCTGTCCAGAGCCAGAAGAGTGGTGGAGAACACTTTTGGCATCCTGGCCAGCCGCTTCCGCCTGTTCCTGACGGCATTTAACTTGGCGGAATACAAACTGAACCACATAGTTCTTGCCTGTTGCATATTGCACAACTTCCTCAAAAGACATAACAGGAACTATGTGGTGCCCGTTGGCCCAGATGTGGAGGGCCCTCCAAATGCGGACCTCACAGCCCTTCAAGTGGCACGTCCAGGCTTGCCCCCTCTAAATGCCCGCGTGGTCCGCGAGCAATATATGGTGTACTTTGTGGGTAGGGGGGCCATTGCTCTGCCTGACGATGTGTGAGAGGCATTTTTTAATAAATCTGATATTTTAACCAACCTCTGATTTCTTGTCATTTCAGTCTTCTTTTTAGCTTATTTAACTTTGACATTTTTTCCCTTTGCCTTCGACAGTGGGAATGCACTTTCTGGGCTAAAGGAGGTAACAGTCTCTTCTTCCCAAAAAGATTATTCTCATGTTGTGTGTTTGCTACCTAATCTTTGGTCTAGAGAAGGTTTGTCCTGCATAACTGACAGACAAAATACTCCTTTTCATCACCAGGTCTGACATGTGTGTGTATTCTCAAAAATGCTGTGCTCCGTGTTTTCGTACAAAGCACTGTGGGTGTCATTTACATAAGTCAAATCCGCTATGCTCTACAAGTGCATTGAAAAAGTTCACAGGGAAAGAAAATTGGAGTGCAAAGTGGATTTGCCTTTAGTAAATAACACCCATTGCCCCCCATATCCTTTTCATTTTACATAGATAATGCATTGTGTTTTTTAAATAAGGAAGCCAGACATTTAGAAAAATAAAAGTTTACTAGGAAAACATTCCCAAGTGCGTTTACAATCTTCACGCCAAAACTGACAACATCTTGGTTATTTACAACATTGTTTACAAACATTCCGCAATTGGTAAAACCAGGCATGGAGCAAACCAGAACCTAGGAACTTGGAAAGTTCAACTTTGTAAAGTGAAGACAAGATCAGACATGACTATATGTTCAAAGTGTGTTTGATCTTGCCTTCATCACATGGGGGGGTCACCCCCGAAAAGTGGAAATTTAGAACATGCACACAATTTGGGTCTGAAAATGGTCATTAGATGGGAAAACACATGCCTAGAAGCTTCAAAAGTGCCATTTTCCATCATGGGGATGAATGGACGTTTTTTGGGGGTGCAACCCCTTCACCACAACCACTTTCGTAGTTCGTAAAGTGTTTGCACCCCCAAAAAAACGTGGCCATTCATCCACCATGGTGGGAGCTAGCACATGTGGACACAATGTGTGCATGTTCCAAATTTCAGACAGTTTTTAAGTTGCAAATGTGTTCAGAAGCAGGCACAAATGTGTGTTAATTACTTGGTGCGTTTTCATATTTTTCCTAAAACATCAATGATGTTCTTCAATTTTTGTTGAACATCATTGATGTTTTGCTTTATGTAATCTAGATCTCGATTGCAGACCATTATCTATCCGATGAGTACGTGGGCACTCTCTGTGGTAAAGTGCGATTTTTCTTCCACAACATCCACGTCACCTAAAAACCACAAACAAACAAAAATGGGGTGTTGGAAATGAGGCAGCCATACATGGATTAGCTTACCAGTAGCTGTGTTCTCCCACACTCACCTGTTGTGGTGACAATTTCTCCAAGTTCGATGATCTCTCCTTCCTCCTCCTCCTCCTCCTCTGCTTCTGCTCTTTCCCCTTTTTTGGGAGGTGTTGGTTTGGGGGTTTCCTCAGACGGCCCAAGTTTTCGCTCCCCTATGAGAATGTCCAAAAGGAAGATTTAGCAACACAAGCTATTGAGGGCAGAAATAGGAAATGACAAACATTGCTTGAAAGTGACGGACACTATTTTAGTTTGGCCAGTTACAAATGTCAACTACATGAATGTAGTCACTTTGTAAAGGTGCTAAACTGACTAGCTTTTTGGTAGAAGTTTGTGTGATGGAGACCCCCCTCTAGTATCCACTGGAGCACATGTGTGGAAAAGCATAATAAAAAGGGGGTTTGGGTGTCCCAGCACTAGTGCTCTAGAGTCCAGATGGGTAAACAGCTACTGAGTGACCTCTCCTTTACATTGAATAAATTGGCTTTACATTCTTGATGACATTTCTAGTGAGAACAAACTTCCTTTCCCCAAAAAAAAACACCAAACATCGTATTATAAGTGGCCGACCGATCGAGGTTGCGTACGATCGAATGGACACACACACACGACCATGACAGTGGCAGAAAGATCGAGGCTGAGTACGATCGAATGCACAGACGAACATGAAAGTGGCCATTTTGGAATGTACAACTTTGTAAAAATCAAACCACATGGAGCAGTATGCAAGCAAGAAATCAAACACAAAACACAACTACTTACTTTTTTGAAGAATTCTCTTGATCTTTCTGTACTGATCGGCCTCCCTCAGTTTCAGGTCTGACCAGCGTTTCCTCAGTTGCTCCTTGGATCGTTGTACCCCAAAATGATTGTACAGCCTTCTCACAACTTTAGACATGATCTTGGCCTTGCGGACATTGGGGTTGAGGTAAGGCCCATACTTCCCATCATAGTCGCTACTCTTTAATATGTCCACCATCTCCAACATTTCTCCAAATGACATATTGGAGGCCTTGAATTTCAGGCTCCGGGATCGGGACGTTTCTGCCTCCGGACTTTCCTCGTCCTCCTCCTCGTTGGTGGGATATTTGTGGCGCACCTGCTGTGTCCCCGCCATGTGCTCTCCCCACTACGCCGTAAAGAGAAGGGGTGGGGAATAGACGAGAAAGATCGTCAGGGGCGGGCGGAGTTTGAAGCATGCGCAGTGTCTAAATAGTGTATGAAAATATTTTATTTGTAAAGCCTACCCTGCCCATGGCAACCGTCGCAAACTTAGTGTTGAAAATATTTTATTGGTATTTCACAAAAAGAAAACAGTAAAACAGTGAACAACATGAGGTAATTGTATACAAAGAACGGTAACAGAAGGATAATTGCGGAAGGCCAACCAACGACTATCGTCCACAGCCGACCTCCGCCCACATGCTCGGGGGGGGGGGAAGAGAACCTGTTCTCTGGTCCAGGAGGTAGTGCTAGCGAGAGCAGTTTATGAGTCACTATATGTAACAATATACAGTAAATAACGTGGAGAAAGAAAGATAGGAGGAGCAGAGAGAAAAGAATAGAGTAAAGTAGAGAAGAGGTGGGGGGGGGGGGGGGGTGGGCAGGTAGGTAGGGAGGGGGGAGGCAGGGGGAAGGGGAGGATCACAGTTATGTCCAGGGAGGGTAGGGTAGGAGGGGATCTAGTATGTCCCTATATGTCCGCGGTTTTGTTCAGCAGGGTATCAGAGGAAGAGAAGCGGAGCCATATTGACCATTGAGCTATAAATTTGGTGTATGTATCATTATCTAGAGCCAGCAACTCCTCCATTCTCATGGTGTCATTCATAATCGATACCCACCGTGACAGTGGAGGGGTGTTCTTTGTCTTCCAGTAAGCGGGTATCAGTTGCCTAGCAGAGGACATAAAGAAACGGAGCAATCTTTGCTTCTGCGACTTTAAAGACCCGGGCAGTATAGAGAGTAGCGCAATTTTCGGGGAGATAGGAACTGGTCTATCAGCCACGAGATTATAACATTCAAATACCTGCGTCCAGAAGGGTCGGATCCTCTCACAGTCCCACCAGATATGCATATAAGTTCCAATAGAGGTTTCACAGCGCCAACAGGTGGGCAGAGCTGATGGGAAGATTTTGTGCAGGGTTGCAGGGTCCCTATACCATCTAGACAGGAGCTTGTAATTCTTTTCCTGGGAGTAGCAAGAGATGGTAGATTTGTGCGTAAAATAAAAAGATGTTTGCCATTCCGGCGCAGAGATGTCTTCACCCAGATCCGCAGACCACATCCTGGTATAGTGCGGGAGTTGATCATGTGTCAGGGTCAGTAGTAGATTATATAAGGAGGAAAGGAGGTGTTTGGGAGTTTCTTGGAGCGAACATATCTCCTCAAAACTGGTGAGCTTGCGGTGTATTTGAGAGGAGGAATATAGGTGTTTGGTAAACGTGGACATGTGTAAGGTTGTGAGCCAATCTCCGGGGCCTGCTGGAGTTACCGGGGTCCCTTGTGATGAGTGTACAAATGTACGGGCTAGTGGCCACTCAGAGCGTTTGAAGGACCCTATGGTGGTTGCCCCTATTCCTTGTGGGAGTGCGGGGTGGTCAAAAAGGGATGTCAGGGGGCTTGGGTCGGAGGAAAGGATAGTGTTGAGTCCTTTCTTATACCATAGTTGCAGAGAGGCTAGGGTCAGTGGTGATAGGGATGTCAGACGAGTGTACTCTTGTTTGTAGCCCCATAGTAGGGCCCGGAGGTCTACAGGGGAGAGGTCTTGTTCAACTGTCACCGAGGCCTTGCAGAAAGGACGGGGGAACCATTCTAGTGTGCGGGCCATAAGAGTGGCCTTATGGTAGGTCTCGAAGTCAGGGAGGCCTGTACCTCCCAATGTCTTTGGAAGCGTGAGTAGTTTAAATTTAACTCTGGGGAGTCCCCGGCTCCACATGAATCTAATGGCTAGCGAGCGTAGGGAGGTGAAATAGGATTTGGGGACGTGGATGGGAACCGTTTGGAATAGGTACAGGAGTTTGGGTAGGGTGTCCATCTTTAGGGTGTTAATCCTGCCGAACCACGGCAGAGGGGATCCTCCCCATTCCTCTAGGTCTTTTCGTATGCGGGAGAGTAGGGGGATATAGTTTAGGGAGAACAAGTTGGTTAGGTTTGAGGGTATAATGATTCCCAGGTAAGAGATCCCTTTGTCCTGCCAACGGAAAGAGAAATTGGATTTCAGGAGGGATAGGGTGGATGGGGTGAGGGAAATGTTGAGTGCTTCTGTCTTAGTTATGTTGACCTTGAAGTTGCTATGGGTGCCAAAACGTTGGAATTCTCGGAGAAGGGACGGTAGAGAGGTATGTGGGTTTTGGATATAGACTAGGAGATCGTCTGCATATAAGGAGAGTTTGTGGTGGGCAGATGGGGTTTGAATACCGAGAATGGAGGGGTTTTGACGTATGGCGCAGGCCAGATGTTCGATTACTATGACAAAAAGGAGGGGAGATAGGGGACAGCCCTGCCTGGTGCCATTGGTAATGTTAAAGGGAGCTGATGTGGTGCCGTTGACTAGGACCGTAGCTGAGGGGCTGGAGTATAGGGACATGACTTTAGAAATAAAGGGGACCCCGAGACCGAGTTGAGCTAGGGACAGCTGCAGAAACCTCCAGCTGACCCTATCGAAGGCCTTTTCAGCGTCGAAGGATAATAGGCAAGCTTTTAGACCTTTACGTTGTATCAGGGAGATAAGGTGTATCGTTTTGGTGGTGTTGTCCCTTGCCTCTCTTCCGGGGACAAACCCCACTTGGTCGTTATGGATAATTTTGGGTAGTATGGGGGATAGACGGGTGGCTAGAACTTTTGCGAATAGTTTGATATCTATGTTGAGTAGAGAGATGGGCCGATAACTGCTGCATTGGGAAGGGTCTTTACCTGGTTTAGGGATAATGGAGATGTTGGCAGATAGGGAATCTTTCGAGGGGAGGTTGGAGCTCTCCACTGAGTTAAAGGCCTTTGTTAGTAGTGGTGCAAGTTGTGGGGCAAAGGTTTTGTAGAATCGGGGTGTAAAGCCGTCGGGGCCCGGGCATTTGCCTACTTTAAGATCTTTGATGGCCTGCAGGAATTCAGAGGTGTCCAGGGGCTCGTCAAGAGCTGTCGCGTCTGACTCGTCAACCGCGGGCAGGGCTGTCTCTAGGATGTATTCTTGTATAGGGTCGTTGGGAAGGGGGGACCGAGTGTTAGGGACTGTGCGAGGGAGATTATATAGTTGTGAATAGTATTGCCTGAAGGATGCAGATATCCCTGAGGTGTTAAATGTTTTCGTTTGGTCCGGTTGAACGATAAAAGGAATAGAATGCCGTGGGGGTCTAGGGTGAATGATCCTAGCCAGGTGTTTACCACATTTATTTGCTAGTGAGTAAAAGTGGTTTCGTGCTTTGTCTCTGGCAATTAAGGAGTGCGCATCGAGGAGCTGGAGTAAATCCCTGCGGGCATTAGAGAGCTGGACATATATGGCAGGGTCCAGGTCCCGCTTGTGGAGATGTTCAAGTTCTGCTATCGTGGTGAGGAGTTTGCGTATGTCGTGAGCTCTGGCCTTCTTTAGGCGGGATCCGTGCTGTATGAGGGTGCCCCGTAGCACACATTTAAGTGTGTCCCATTGGTTCAGTGGGGAGGTCGTGTCAGATGCGTGGTCTCCTATAAAGTTCCTAATGGCTGTGGAGACATCCGCTGCACATACAGTGTCTCGTAGCAAATTGTCATTAAGTCTCCAGTTAGCCCCCCGGCGGGTAGCGGGGGGGCGAACCAGAGTCAAATAGACGGGGGCATGATCGGACCACAGTATGGTACCTATCGAGGTCTGTAGAGGTGTGTCAAGCAGTGATTGTGAGATGAGGAAATGGTCTAACCTGCTGTAAGAGTTGTGTGCCACTGAGAAGTAGCTGTAATCCCTTTCTGTGGGGTGCTGGATTCGCCAGGCATCCACCAGATGGGATGAATGAAATAGTGATTTGATGCGTGTCAAGGTGGAGTATGGAACAGAGGACTTACCAGAGGATGTGTCTGCGGGTGGGGATAGGGCTACATTGAGATCGCCTCCGATGACGAGAGCTGTCCCTCCAAAGGAGGATAGTCTGGTGAGGACCGTTGAGAGGAACCGAGCCTGGCCCGCATTAGGCACATAGATATTAGCCACTGTAAAGAGAAAATCGTTTAGTTTCAGTTTCAAAAATATGTAGCGACCAGAGTCATCTATAAGAGAATCCAGAACCTCCGGGTTAAAAGACTTATGGAAGGCAACAGACACTCCTTTAGATTTGGATTGGGGGTTGACACTATGGAACCATTGCGAGTAGTACCTATTGCGTATGGCTGGGGTTGCTCCTGCACGAAAATGCGTTTCCTGGAGGAGCAAAATTTTAATGCGTTTTTTATGAAAATGGTAGAGTGTCTGGCTCCGCTTCTCGGGTGTGTTAAAGCCTCTGCAGTTAAAGGAGGCGAAAGTTATTGAACCGTCGTTAGCCATGGGAAGTTATGGGAGCGAGGTTTCCGGATCACTTTGATAGGTGGCGTTGTGATTAAATTTTGTGGGGGCAGGGGGCGGGAGTTAGTTCTTGTTGAAGGAGGGTAAGGGAGGGAGGGGAGGGTAGGAAGGTACAGGTAAAGAGAAGATGAGGAGAAAAGAAAAGCGAGAAGGAATAGAGAAGGTAGAAAAGTAATCTCATGCAGAAGATACCAGCAGTCATAGACATGGCCGCTTTCTCCCACTATAATAACCAGGGGAGCGAGTAACTCATAACTGTTGCGAGCCATTCGTGGGAGATGGGCCCAATGGATCAGGCAGGAAAAAGGAGTAACCAAAAAAGAAACAAAAACAAAAAAGGCCACTAGGTGGCTCCAAAAGGCAGGTAACGAAAAAGAAAAAGGCCTTTTATAAAGGCACATGTCAGTTCGCTCCTCAGTGTCTGTTGGATCACTGAGGGGTGATAGATGAACAAAAAACCCAAAAAAGGGGGGGGTGCAAAGCGAGACCACAGAGCAGGGCAGCTCCCTTCGCCTCGGCTCCACATATGGAGCAGTATCAATTGTGACCTGAGAATTGTACAAAACATCTTCTTAATCAAGGTTATCTTAGTGGTCTTCAAAAAAGTACATCAGTAAACCGGCTTAAAGAAACAAGAGAAAAACAAAAAAAAAGACCAGGAAAGAGGCATCACATTTATGTTGCACGGGGGGTATGGGTGTGCATCGGGCCTTATGCAAGGAACTGGCTGAGCATAACAGTAACTGTAAAGTTTCGGTGAGGACAACACAACACAGGGGGATTTGTAGCAAGCGATGGGGTGCAAGGACAAGTCCTGGAACCTGTGCATTGGTAGAGGAGAAAGTCCCGTGCTGCACTCCGATTGTCGGAGTGGGGGGGGGGGGGGGGGGGGGTACATGGAAAGAAAACATGTAAAGTATATATAAAACCTGTAGGAAAAGGAGGTTAGTTAGAGGTTGAGATTTCTGACCCATATGGGTCTAAGCATATCACAGGGGGAAGAACCCCAGCGGTGGGGAGCAAAAAAGAGGGGGACAACAGGCCCGAGGCGGCCCACTGGAGTGTTTCAGTCATTGGGGTCCTGGTGCTGTGGAGACCGAGGTGTGCGTCTGCGACCTTGCTTCTGCCAATGTGGGATGTAGGGTAGGCCTGGGGTAGTCGGTGCAAACGGCCAGTCGGGTAGTGCGACTTGAGGTAGTTCAAGAGTGCTGAGGAATGCCAGCAGGTCACCCAGCGTGCGGAATATGGCGACTTTACCTTCGTGGCGGACTCGGAGGTGGAATGGGAAACGCCACTGGTATTTAATTTGCCTTGCTTGCAGGAGTTGCGTGAGGGGCCTCAGTGATTTCCGCATAGCCAGTGTTTGGCGGGAGAGATCTGGGAGAAGCATGACGGGTGTGCCGTTGAAGAGGATTGACTGCTGTGTGCTGGCGGCCCTCATGATGTCCTCCTTAACTTTGTAAAAGTGGATGCGACATAGGGTGTCGCGCACAAAGGTGGGGTCAGGGGTGTGAGGGCCCGAGGTACGGTGCACACGGTCCAATTCGATCGGGTCGTCTTTGGGGCGTTGAAGTATTTGGTTAAAAATGTCCGTCACAGCCGCGGGTAAATTCTTGGGGTCCACCGTCTCGGGTATCCCCCGTATGCGTATGTTGTTGCGGCGACTGCGATTTTCGAGGTCGTCCTGCTGGTATGAGAGTTGCTGTAGCATGACCGTGTGGGTGTTGAGAATCCTGTCATGTGACTGTACCGTGTCCCGGAGGCCTTCTACTGTGTGTTCAACATCATCAAAGCGTACCCCCACATCCTTCCTTAGGTCAGAAATCTCTTTTTTATATGTCTTTTCAATCCTGTGTACACAGTGTTCAAAGTCAGCCTTAGTGGGTAGAGACCTCATGTAGCTGTGCAGGGATCTGATCTGTGCTTCCATGTCCCACCCTTCCCCTGATCCTAGGGAGACATTGGAGCGGCTTCTGGTCAGCCTGGGGGAGAAATCAGTGTCCTCAGGGTGTAAGAGCAGGCTGTGTGAGCTCACCTGGGACTGCAGAGCTGATTCAGAGCGCGCTGGGGATGGAGGGGCCGGCGCCATCTTGGATTCCGGCCGGCGCTGTGAGGATGATCTTCCACGGCTGAAATAGTCCTCTAAATCCCCTCCTCCCCCCTCCTGGGCGATGTCCACCGCTGCCCTTAGGTGCCTTGGGCTTATCTTTCCCCATGAGGATGCTTTGTGGCCGGTTTACTGGCCGTTATGAGGTCCGTGGAGCCGAGGGAGCCGGGAGCTGTGTGCAGGCACGTCTCACCTCTCCATGCGTCAGGCCACGCCACTAGATGAGAATTGTGTGTGTTTGATGAACAAATAACTGAAACTATGTCCCTTTTTCAGACACAGGAAGACCTCAGCCAGGAGGTGGCTGTGGAAGGTGGCAGTCAGGAGGAGGCAGGGGGTAGTGGCAGCCAACAGGGGGGTAGGCGTAGGAGCCTGACTGTCTCCCAAGTCTCTCCCCTCCGCCTTCCCTACAGAAGGGCGAAAAACATGGGGGAGGTGGGAGAGTCAGCGCTCCAGCTGATAAAAGATGCCTCAGCCTCCCTCTATGCCACACCCACCTACGAGGAGGCCTTTGCCTCCTTGGTTACAAGTAAATTTACGGGTATGGAGGCGGGGCAACGCAGCATGTGTGAGGAGGTCATCCTCAAAATACTAAATGAGGGATGGCTGGGGAGATGACTCCCCTCACACATGTTTGCGAGAGTGACCTTGCTCCGCCTCCTCCTTCTGCCACCCCACCAGCACCAGCACCACGGCGTGGAAGGAAGCGTACAAGGAAGACAAGAGAGTGACGACCTGGATTCAGTCTGGTCTGAGAGAAGATGGAGCCTCTCGTAGTACCAGAGCCTGGGGACCTAGATGGCATCTGCTGCAGTTCCGGATGTTTTGGACTTCAGGACCAGATTGCGCTCCCTTATTATTTAGATAGGTAGTCTTCATGCCCCCAATTGTTTAAGTATGTAAAATGATGGTTGCCATGGGTGTCCAAGGCTTTGCAAATTCCCCAAGTTTCACCATGGCTGCGTTCCTCTTTGGTCTGTTGCTGAGACCTAAATAAAGGTTTTTTTGATTTGAAATAATCATTGACTATTGTGTTTTACTTTTCTACAATGACAGTTTTTCTTTGAGTAGGCAGGTACATTTCACTAATCCTAAAGTAGAATTAACAAGGGGCACCAACAACCAACAAACTCCTAGTAAATGTAAGCAAGAAATACAAATGTTAATAATGTGGTTTTGCTAAGTTGAGACATACAAACCCCCTCCAAAAAAAAAAAAAAATCTCCTTCAAATATGTATTCCCCAAAAAAAACAAAAAATCATGCTAAAAATATAACAAAGATTCTTTTACGATCTGAGTAAAAATAAACATGTAGTGTATAAATGCTGAAAAGTAATAAAGAAGTAAGTTTGTGAGAAGTGCGGGTGAATAGGAGCAGCTAAAAGATGTCATTCTTGTTGCATTGTAAAGAAAAAGAGAATGCGCTGCATTAAAGACATTTTAACATTGCAGCGTGACGAATGTGCTGTGTCGATTAGGAAAGGTAGTTTTACCTGACCGAGCGCTTCCGTCACAGAATTTCTTCTGAGCATGCGTAGCACTTTGTCCGTCGGACAAGCGTACACACGCTCGGATTTGGTGTGATCGGACCGGGTTGACGGCAAATCATTCCAGCAGGAGATAAGACTTTGTCCGACGGACAAACCGACGAACACTGTCCGATGGTGCATACACACGGTCTGATTTTTCAACAACCTTGTCCGATCGGACCAAATTGATGAAAAAGTCCGACCGTGTGTATGGGGCTTTAGTCTCCTTCATCAGACATGTCTTCATACTAATACCTGAGATCATACTCATACACTTATCAGTACAGTACACACTGAAAGATAGAACGTAAATAAGCCAACACTATTAGACTAGCCATTGAATTAAAATGAGAAATACCATCTTTGGACTTTAGATGGTGCTAAGTATAATAGCAATTATCTCCAGCTAGTGGCAAATGTAGTATTTTCTATTTTAAATCAATGGAAATTATTCGACCAGCAAATAGCCAATTAAACTCCATTTCCCCCCCATTCACACAGAAGGAATGTACATGTATTTTCATTGGGTGAATTATTATGTAAATTATTTATGAATAGACCCATAAATATCAGGAGACGTTTATATAAAGATGGGAAGTATGTAGCAGATAAATGAATAGACCTCCTAGCAATGTTATTACCAGGCTGCAGCTAGGGGGAGCTCTAATGTTTAGAGTGTGACCAGAGCAGAGTGATCCCATCTAGCTCACATTAACTCTTTCACTGCCAGAACTGGTTTTGTATTATTTTTGCACACATGGTAAAATGCAGATTTTGGGCCTGAAGATTAGATTAAACCCCCAAACATATATTTTCTGAAAGCAGAGGCCCTGGAGAATAAAATGGTGGTAATTGTTAAGGTGTTCCTCGTACACAAATGTCACTTTAATTTCCGGGTTTCTTTTCTACTTTCCCCCATTTTCTATGGTGTTACATTACTATTACAAAGTATTGTAGAAAATATAACATGTTGTGTATTGTATTGTACACAAATTAATAATGACTCCGCCTCCACATTCCAGACAAGTCATTTTCCTGACCAATTGGATTTCTTCCTTTTACTATTTCCTGATTTTATGACTTCAATCTTGTTATAAGTAAAACTATAATAAAAAATGTATTGATCGGAAAAAAATTTGTGTGTGTCGGTGCAATAATGAAAATCTTTGGTACCCAAAATTGCTCATAGGTGACGCTTTAACCACTTCAGCCCCTTCCTGACCAGAGCACTTTTTGCGATTCGGCACTGCGTTGCTTTAACTGACAATTGTGCGACGTTGTACCCAAACAAAATTGATGTCCTTTTTTTCCCACAAATAGAGCTTTCTTTTGGTGCTATTTGATTGCGGTTTTTATTTTTTGCGCTATAAACAAAAATAGAGCAACAATTTTGAAAAAAACTCAATATTTTTTACTTTTTGCTATAATAAATATCCCCCAAAAATATATAAAAAAATGTTTTTCCTCAGTTTAGGCCCATTTGTATTCTTCTACATATTTATGGTAAAGATAGGGCATAGATTTATAGCATTTTTATTATTTTTTTTTTATTAGTAATGGCAGCGATTTTTATCAGGACTGCGACATTATGGCGGACACATCGGATAATTTTGAAACATTATGGAACCATTGGCATTAATACAGCGATCAGTGCGATTAAAAATGCATTGATTACTGTAAAAATGTCACTGGCAGTGAAGGAGTTAACACTAGGGGGTGGTGGAGGGGTTAAATGTGTTCCCTGGGTGGTGATTCTAGCTGAAGGGGGAAGGGACTGACTAGAGGAAGTAACAGATCGTGGTTCCTAGCTAATAGGAACACACAATCTGTCACATCTGTCAGAACAGGTAAGTGTGTGTTTACACACACTCGTCCCTGTTCTGTGTCTCCTGGTCACGATCGCTCGTGGCCGCGGGAACAACGTGGGCAACGAGCTTTGGCACCCCCGCTGTGCAGAGGGTGCGCACGCACCTGCTATCCGGACCCCACGAGCCAATGCACTCTACATGGAAATCATGTGACCCCCATTTCCTGTAGTGGAGCTCCACTCTACACAGAAATCATGTGACCTCCATTTCCTGTACTGGAGCTCCACTCTACACAGAAATCATGTGACCTCCATTTCCTGTACTGGAGCGCCACTCTACACAGGAATCATGTGATCTCCACTTCCTGTAGTGGAGCTCCACTCTACACAGGAATCATGTGGCCTCCACTTCCTGTAGTGGAGCTCCACTCTACACAGAAATCATGTGGCCTCCACTTCCTGTAGTGGAGCTCCAGCTGCAGAGATTCACAATAAGGTGGAGTGGAGGTCACGTACTTGCTGTCATCAGTGGAGCTCCACTCTGCAGCCACACCCCTCTCTTTGGAGACTTCCTATTTGAGTAGAAGTGAGATCACCATCTTGTGGAGTTCAGAGGAACTGCAGCCCTGAGAAATATCTTGTAGTGTGATTACAGCCTTGCCATGCTTCCAGATGATAAAGGACATTCCTGGGATTTAGTCCTCTGTCCCATCATGTCCTCATCTCACAGGTTCCAGGACTCAAAGTGCAGAGTGTCAGTGAGGGGATGACTTCTGGAAAACTCTCCTGGGTCCCATCACCAGGCACTGCAATTATAGCCGACTGTGGGGAGCAGTGATCTCCTTTCTGACAGTGATAGTAGAACTCCGACATCAGCAGAGAGGCAGCGGGAATGTGTGATCAGGTAAGTATCACCACTGACCACCAATGCTGGGCTGGAGTTACACTTTATTCTCACTGACACCAACATTGGAGCTTATTTTATCTCACCGACACCAATGTTAGATGTTAAAGAAATCATGCCCACTGTGACTTGCTAACTGAAGTGAGAGTTTTGATTGGTGGAGGAGGAATGAGGAATAGGTTTATTTGGGAAGATAAAACCAGCTATGATAAAGTTCTCATAGCCTGCAATACTGCTGACCACCACTGGAGGCAGACTCTCCCACATATATCTGGCTGGACACACACAGACAGATACAAATCTTTCATACAAGCTGATACAATCTAAGTAATGTGGAGCAGACAAGTGATCCCCACACCCCTCAGAGGATCCCCCAAGCAATCCTTCAATCTAGAATCCTGGTGTGATGACTTCTTCCACTGCCAGCCCCCCCCCCCCCCCCCCCGCACACATGATTTAGGGCAGATTGGATGAAGTGTGTGATGTGAGACGTGTACCGGGCGGTGATACACACACACATACAGATCCCTGTCTGCCAGATCCAATCCCTTCTATACACTGACATTAATCTACATTAGGGAGAAGCTCTGTGTCTGAACAGAAGATTGGATGAACACTGGCTCCTCCCACATTCTTCTGAACATCCAACGTTTATGGCATTTGGTGCAGATGAATGTGACGGCTTCTGGCTGTCACTGGTTTCTAGGGAAGCAACGGCTTTCTGAAACAGCTGTGTCCTTAGCAACCGCTGACTTCACCGCGCCTATTCACTTACATGGCCATGTAGGCATATGGGTGGGGTATAGCTCATGACATCATTGTCTGAATATGACCATATTTGGGCAATGATGTCACCACTATCCCCGCCCCTTCCTTTATATATCTGATGACAGCTCAGGACGCTATCAGTCAGTGAGTGTTACCATCGGAGATCGCTCCTGTGTGGCGGGTCATTGGGGGGTATTGGGGAGTCAGTGGGGGGGTTGGAATCGGGATTGATGATGGATTTACAATAAGATACTTTTTTAGGGGATTTTGTAAAATAAAGGACATTGAGTGTCTTTAATGCTTCATCTCTTTTTTGGGGGAATGAGTAGGGGTGCTATGTACCCCAAACTCATTCATGTGGGGGCGGGACTTTAATATTCTGATATGCCCCCTGCCCCCAGAACCACCAGGACAGGGTTGTGGGGATGAGGCCCTTGTCCTTGTCAACATGGGGACAAGGTGCTTTTCTGCAAGGGGATCCCTCCCGACAAGCCCACCCATGTTGAGGGCACATGGCCTGGTATGGTTCAGAAGGGGGAGTCGCACACTCACCCCTCCCCCTTTCCTGGTCAGCAGACTGCAGGTTTGGATGAAGGGTCTGGTATGGATCTTTTGGAGGGAGGGGCACACTTTTTTTTGTGTGAGGTCCCCTCTTATTCCATCAATATCCAACAAATATGTATTTGGGGGTCTCTATACATTTTCTCATTCTTGCTGTAGGACGGGATACAGAAAAAGTGACATTTACAAAGAAAAAATTAATCTGTTTAAATTGCCAGAAAATGACATTTCATTGTCGGCTTCTTTTTTTTTTTTCTTTAAACAGCACACAGACCCTCCAAAGGTCCCCCAAATACATAGAAGAACCTCGGGGGGGGGGAGGGGGGTCTGTGTGATGTTTTGGTAATTATAAGTGTATGAGTATGATCTCAGGTATTAGTATGAAGACATGTCTGATGAAGGAAACTAAGGGCTCTACTTATAGGAAATTCATGGGATGAATGTGACAATCACTCATCCAGTCATTACATATTCTGGCCATAATGTAACAAAGTGATTTCCTATGATTATCAGCTTCATCTAGTGACCATAATGGGGTATTTTTCCTGACATACCTCCATTAGTAAAAATATCACAATACCGCATTATGACCACTAGATGGAGCCAAGGAAATCAGTGTATGAAATAAAATAATCAATTCAATATTCATCACAGCCGGGTGAATGTCGGTCATTATCATTATAAACTTTTTTTTTTAGACCTCTAAGTGTTTGTGAAATCTTACACCACAAAATGTACTCAGCCAATGAAAGGTAATGACTCCATTTTTATTTTTCTCTTGCTATCAATGGCCAACACGGTACAACACTTCATCCATGTCTTTGGTGATCTCTGATCTCCTTATGAGCTCAGGGATGTACAATTCCTATCGCCTGACACCCGGGACATGCAGTTCTGAGGGCCGGAGAGGTAATTTTTTTGTAACATTTAGCCCTTTTGTGGGCGAGGAAGGAGCAGGTTTATTTTTCATATGGAAGCATTCGGGTGGCTGAGCGAATGTTTCCACACACCCGGTAAAGTGCCCCCACCCCGACACACACCCGCTATGTATGCCAGGCTCCTCTTGCCCATCTCTGGACCCGGGACCAGCATAGCGGGTGATGATGGGTAGAGGGGAGGGAGGAGAGAGGACACACATCCGCTCTCCTCCCCTTCTTCTTCCTGACCCGGAAGTGACATGTATGACATCACTTCCATGTCCCTGGTGACAGTTTCCCCGACTATCAAAGCCGGGAAAGAATATAATGCTGTGGGATCTGAATTACATTCAGTGGAGCACAGGGGAGACATTGGGGTCTTTTAGACCCTGGATGTCTCATTAAAGAGAACCTGTCACCAAAAAATCATCACATAGGGGAATTTTGTCCTCCATGTTAGTGTTTCTCAACCTTTTTTCAGTCAATGCACCCTCCAAAATTATAGACAGTCTTGAGACGCCCTCCAAAATTATAGACAGTCTTGAGGCGCCCCCCAAAATTATGGACAGTCTTGAGGCGCCCCCCAAAATTATGGACAGTCTTGAGGCGCATCAATCTAAAATGTAAAAACTATTCTAATAGTAATACTTAATGCAACAACATCAACACACGTTATAAGTGATTTATTCTTCCAAAGCAAATATACTTTTGCAAACTGGTACTGACTAGTATTCCAATGATTCTCTTCTCCCTCAGTTTTTCTTCATCACTCAGGTAATGAGACCCCAAAGCTGATGGAGAGAGGCGGGGGAGGGTCACACAAGGATGATATTCAGACAACTGACATCCTCCTTATCAGCTCATGATGTCATTAGTCATTAGTAGTTTGGCAGCTAGAAGGTTGTAATGTTGTACAATGAAAACCTGAGGCTTTGTGTAACTAAAAGGCCTCATCCACCCTCCGTCTTGTATACAATTTTGGGACAATTTTTAGGCATTTTGCCAAGGCACATTTTTGTTTACATTTTTTTATTGTACAAAATTAAATTTAAACCCAGGCACATGACCCCCCTCCCCCCAAAAAAAAAAATCTGAGGTCCCGCCCCCACATATACAAACAAACTCACACATTGGGGCGCCTACGCCTGAAAACATTGATTGCAATACACAGGTCACATATCGCCGCACACCGGAATGAGAGCAATAATTCTATCACCAGATCTCCTCCATAACACTAAACTGATGACCTATAGGGGGCTTTTAAAGCATTACCTATAGAAAATATCGGGTACTGAAGTTTGTCACCATTTCCAAGGCGCACACAAAATTTAAGGTTTGACATGTTGGTTATCTATTTACTCGGTGCAACCTCGGCTTTTATATTTTACCTAAAAAAATTGGGTAATTTATTTTTTTTTGTTCCACCGAAATTAACTTTAGTGTGTTTTTTACAAAAAAATAGTGTTTCCTAGACTTTTGCAGTAATATCGTGTGACATAAAAAAAAATTGGAACTACCACTATTTTATTCTCTAGGGTGTCTGTTTTCAGAAAATACATCACATTTTTGGGGTTTATATAATCTTCAGGCCTAAAGCAGCCCAGCCTATAGCAGAATGACGGCCAGGTGGGGGTTCCATTATCCTGACTGGACGTCATATGACATCCAGAAAAATAAGACGCTCGGCCGCACGGCGATCAGTGGTGTGTTGTGTCACTCTGACATACAACATCTCCAATCTCAGTAAAGAGCCTATGACGTAGGCTCTTTACCATGTGATCAGCTGTGTCCAATCAAAGCTAATCACATCGTAACCAGGAAGTGACGGTTATCGGCTTTCCTTTATTCATGCTGACAATGAATCTCCTGACAGGTGGGGATTTGTACTGATATTCAGCATTGATTATCAGTACAGGCCCATCAGCAATGATCGCCAGTGATGCCAATCAGTGCCCATCAGTGATGCCAATCAGTGTCCATCAGGGATGCCAATCAGTGCCCATCAGGGATGCTTGTCAGAACCTCCCCATCAGTGCTGCATATTGGGGTCGCCTCAACAGAAACAAAGAGAAACTTATTTTTTTTAATTTTATGAATTTTTTTATTTGTAGCACAAAAAATAAAAACCTCAGTGGTGATCAAATACCACCAAAAGAAATCTCTATTTGTGGGGAAAAAAAAATAAAAAATGTCATATGGGTACAGTGTTACATGACTTCGCAATTGTCATTTAAAGTGTGAGAGCGCTGAAAGTTGAAAATTGGCCTAGGCAGGAAGGGGGTAAGTGTACGGTATTGAAGGGGTTAAACATGTGGGGGGAACCCCCGCAAAACCGTCACTTGCAGTAAAAGTGTTAAAGGATAAGTTCACCTTCGGGAAGATGTTACATGTTCCTGCATCGGCTCAGCGATCCGAGTCCTCTGTGTGACAGCAGTGTGGGGAGAAGTTCCCCGTACCGGCTGTCACTTTATGAAAAGAGCGCGGCCGTGCCATTCATTCACGGAGTTCCGTCCTTTGCCGATGTCGGCTTGTAGTTTTCAATGAACTCCCACACCGCTGCTGAGCTCTCTGGTAGATGAGGAACAAGGAAATTGTCATAAGAGACAAGGAGAGTGGGACCTTGATTTAGTCCCTCGGGCAAGTCGTTTTTTTCCAAAAATGTTCACACCCCTGGAAGTGTTTCTTACATGATGAAGATCAGCCATGGAGTATATCTGAGGTGTATATCAGGGTGTGCTTCTTCCCCACATGAGAGCTGTGATGTCCAGCAACATTCATATAGAAGACATTTCCCGCACTCAAGGCACTAATACACCTCGAGGGTTGTGTGGGATTCCTGATGTACAAGAAGACAGGACTTCAGTGAGGAACAATTCCCTCACTCAGGACAGGAATACGGCTTTTCCCCGTGTGAGATCTCTGATGTTTGTAAAGATAGGACTTCTGTGAAAAACATTTCCCGCACTCAGGACAGGAATACGGCTTCTCCCCCGTGTGAGATCTCTGATGTGCGTAAAGACTGGACTTCACTGAAAAACATTTCCCGCACTCAGGACAGGAATACGGCTTCTCCCCTGTGTGAGATCTCTGATGTGAATAAAGACTGGGCTTATCTGAAAAACATTTCCCGCACTCAGGACAGGAATATGGCTTCTCTCCTGTGTGAGATCTCTGATGTCTGTAAAGATGGGACTTCTGTGAAAAACATTTCCCGCACTCAGGACAGGAATGCGGTTTCTCCCCCGTGTGTGATCTCTGATGGTTGTAAAGAATGGACTTGTCTGAAAAACATTTCCCGCACTCAGGACAGGAATGCGGTTTCTCCCCTGTGTGAGATCTCTGATGTGTGGAAAGAGTGGACTTCACTGAAAAACATTTCCCGCACTCAGAACAGGAATACGGCTTCTCCCCCGTGTGAGATCTCTGATGTCTGTAAAGATGGGACTTCTGTGAAAAACATTTCCCGCACTCAGAACAGGAATACGGCTTCTCCCCTGTGTGAGATCTCTGATGTGTGTGAAGCTGGGACTTCACTAAGAAACACTTTCCACACTCAGGACAGGAATACGGCATCTCTCCTGTGTGAGATCTTAGATGTACATCAAGTTTGGATTTAGATGGAAAACACTTCCCGCACTCAGTACAGGAAAAGCTCTTCTCTGTTGGAAGGACGGCACCGTCCCGCACAGTCTGAGGTTCCTCAGGATAAGAGGAATACGATGGTCCATCTACACTGTGTGGTGCCGGATGGACATTTGAGGTAGTCGGGTTTTCTCCTGGACTATACTGTGTGATGTCCTCATCTTCTACTTTACAGTCTGGAGACAAAGTGAGACAATCCTCTGAGGTTTTCCTCATCTCCCGTCCATCTACTAAAATAGAAATACAAAGATTATTACTAGACATGAGCTGATTGGTTCCCCTAAACCAGGACTCCGCCCACATCAGGCAGCTTTGTCTCTGAGGATCTTACAATTCCCCCCTCAAGGTAACTAGTAAATGGGTCCTCTGATCTCCTACCAGTTCATTTCTTTATTCATGGACCTTAGTCAGAGAGTGAGGAAACAACGAGAACTGTCTTTTATAGGAGTGACAGTGATGAGGGGATTATAGGACGAGTGTCCCCACCCCCTCTATCACTCATTGCCATCTTCCCAACACAAGAAGTCCTGCACTTCCTTATTTAGTCCATGATTTAGTCATGAATAACAGCGGGGCTGAGCCCCACCAGAGGTCAGAGAGTGAGGATGGGGGAGAACAACCAAGATGAAGACTGGACTGATCCTGAAGACCACCATCATTGGGTTATTGACTCCTCCCTCATTATCACTTTCTGTTTAAGGTTTCAAGGTTTGAGGAAGTTATCACAATATTATCAACATGTAAAAGTCTGTGCTCCAATCAAATCATCAGATATAAAATGTCCATCTGGTAGGAAATGGGTGTAACAAAAGAGAATACATATTATGTGTATATATAGCAGTGGGTAGAGGGGAGAGAGCAGAAGTCAGGACTATGTAATGTACAACATATTGTATAAGATACAACAGATAGGACTATATAGTATCAGAATGATGTAATGTACAACATAGAGTATATAGTGCAGGGGTCAGGAGTATGTAATGTACAATATAAATTATACAGTGTAAGGGTCAGGACTCATAATATTGGTATTCAGTAATCAGTGGAAGATTAAATGTTTACATGAGACAAGTTGCAGAGGTCCCACACCGCTGCCTCCCATCTCCTGAGACTGCACTCAGTGACTTGGGTCTGAGACTATACAGACATATCCCTCCACCCGGCACAGCCAGCAAATAACAGAGCAAGTAACCCTGGGGAGAATTGTTCTGTCAGAGATCTTACTAGACCTGGGCATGGGGAAGAAGTCCCAAAGCACATGCCCAAGGTGCCTAGGTAGAGCAGATATGGCAAAAATCAAACTTTTGCTGCCAGCTGAACCCCAGAATCTCCATAAATCCAGTCTAGATACATAAATTGTGTCTGCAGCACAGAGAAGGAAGATTATCCGAGAGAAATACAGGAATACAGGATGGGGAACACAGCTCAGGAAAGTGACCAGGGGATTACAGGCTGATATCACCCAGTCCCCGCCCTACTCTGGACCAATCAGTGAGCAGTATGGGTGGAGGAATGTATTTAGTGTTAATGACCCACCTGTGCTGATCTCTGTAGGAGTGTCCTCCTCTATAAATGTCCCCGTTATTCCATCCTCCTCCATAGACTGCTGATCATCCCTCACATACCTCTCTTCTTCTTCTGCTTTAACCTCAAATTCTATATCGATTGGATCTCCACTCTAAATCAAGAAAATGAGAGAGAATATCATCTGTAAGATATAAGATTTAATATTGTGTCATCACATAAAAAAATCCACACATTGTCACATAAGTCCATGTTCTAGATGCTCCGTCCCACCAACCTTGTAACAGTGAGGGATGTTGGGATCTTCCTGTGTGGAATCCCGGGAATACAGAGGACGGGGACATCTCTCTGGTGGGTTCCTGGTATTTGGTGGCTCCATCATATCCTTGTGTCCTTCTGAAAACTCCTCCATCACTCCATACTCCTCATCCTCCTCTTTATACTCTTCTTTAACAACAATATTATAATTCCAGAGGTTTCCACTCTGAAAGATATAATAAAACATTCATTGTAACAATCATGCTGTGTATAAATCAGAACTACCAGTAATTGTCAATCATCTACCTGATGATGGTGGGGGATGGTGTGATCTTCCTGTGTGGAATCCCGGGAATACAGAGGACGGGGACATCTCTCTGGTGGGTTTCTGTTTTTTTGTTCAGAAAGTGAATACGAATGATCCAAAATCACTAAATGTTGGTTTGCTATTTTAATATACGTTTCCTCAGACTCTGCTGAGGGAAAGTCAAAATGTCCAGTTTGTGTACCAACCTCGGCATGTTGGACACTTTTAGGTTTTGTGGATTGGTGACATTGGCATTTGCACATTATATTGCTGATTGAATCTGATGGTGACATTAATGCTCTCATGAATTCAGTTCTTGCTCTTTTGGTCAGTCTTCTTTTCCAGTTCTCTTCTGAAGATTTGTTTGTTGCAGTTTGTGGAAATAGCGTTGGTATCGCACCCGGTTTCAGTTTTCTTTTTGTACCTTGCATAACAAAGCACTCATTATTGAAGTGCACCGAACACATTCGGAAACTACCTCCATGTTTATCTTCAAGTATAAGTTTTATGAACTCATCCATCATTTTTGGGTCCATTCCTGATTTTTCTAACCAAACTTTAATTAGAGTTTTATCTTTAGGAAATCTGAAAAGGGAAATATTTTCAGTACTTTTTTCACCACTGTGGTGGGCACAAGTTTGTGCAAAACAGTTCGGCATTTTTCTGTAAAAAAAATAAATATATTATTTATCTAAAGATAAAATATCTTCTCTTTGTATAACATCATTTTATAAACAAAAAATATATATATTTATATTAGATCATAATATATATTAAAATAAAACATGGACAAAAAAGAATCATGACAGCCTTTTTGTTTTACTTTGCTTTACAATCTTAGTCCATAAAATGACATTTAGTGTTGGCCC
The DNA here is from genome assembly GCA_028564925.1 of Lithobates sylvaticus. Classification (NCBI taxonomy): domain Eukaryota; kingdom Metazoa; phylum Chordata; class Amphibia; order Anura; family Ranidae; genus Lithobates; species Lithobates sylvaticus. The sequence goes on along the minus strand of CM053028.1, from coordinate 558,970,240 downwards.
ACTACATGCTGCTATAACAGTATATACTCCACTAGTATGTATCTGTATTTATACATATATATTTATACATATACCGTATATACAAAAAACTGGGAAAACTTATTGACTCGAGTATAAGCCTAGGGTGAGAAATGCGCAGCTACTGCAAGTGGAAAAGAGGGTCAACAATGCCCATTTACAGCCTCACTGTGCCCATTTGCATGCCTCACTGTGCCCATTTGCAGCCATAGGTCCCCCGAACTTCAAACTCGGTAGTTAAGGGTTCCTAGATGCCCCCTAGCTGCAGCCAAAGGGTCCCGAAATGACATTGCTGCAGATGGACACAGTTGACCGAATTTGGGGCCCTGTATCTCGGGGCCACTTGATGCTAGGAACCCCAAAATTGGTGTGCAAACCCAGTGGAACTAGCACTACTACATATCCAGATGAGGTTCCTAGGACCAAGGGGCCCTGAGATACGGGGCACCAAAATCGGTTCAGAAAATGTCAAGCACTTTTCTGCAGCAGAGAATGACATTTTCCGAACCGACTTTGGGGCCCCGTATATCGGTATCCCTTGGTCCTAGGAACCTCATCTTTGGATATGTTGTAGTGCTAGTTTCACTGGGTTTGCATACCAAATGGGGTTCCTAGCACCAAGTGACCCCGAGATACGGGGCCCCAAAATCGGTTCAGAAAATGACATTCTCTGCTGCAGAAAAGTGCTTGACTCCAGTATAAGCCGAGGGGGGCATTTTCAGCACAAAAAAATGTGCTGAAAAACTCGGCTTATACTCGAGTATATACGGTATGTAGATATCTATCTATCTATATACACACACAATTCGCTAATAAAGTTACATTAAAAAGTGATAAAGCTCCTGCATGCTCTGGCCAAGGGGAGTGTAGAAGTGGTACTCCGGATAAGTATGCTCTATGTCTTTAAATTTAGTTTTTGCCCAAAACTGTAGTTTTGGGGTTAATTGCTCTAAATTATGCTTTGACATCAGTTTGGCTGGGCTGTATTGAGGTTCTGCCTGGTCATAGGTGGGATTTGCACCTGTGAGAGGCCTGAGAACGCAGTCTGGTTGGACGCATTGGGTACCAATCTCTTCTCGGAGCCAATCAGTGGGCGCGTTTGTCTCGCTGTGTATTCCGGGAGAGGGTACTTAAGGTGCTGAAGTCACGTGGTTTGGGGTTCCGGTCCAGAAGTTCCTGCTGACTCTGTGGTCCTGGTCCTCCTGACCAGCCCTCAGGGGCCCTCATGGTCTGGGGTGCGGATCCATCCGTTTCCGAGCCTCGGAACTGGCTAGTTCGAGGCGCAGTAACTGGAAGGAGGATTCTAAGGTTTTTTTCCGGTGCCGTCTCGGGTTTGGAGAGGCCCAGCAACTCTACATACAACCAGGGGAGGACTCTTCAGAAGAGAGCCAAGCACGAGGCTGGCTGCTCGGTAAGAGCCTGGAAGCTGAGCTGCCATGGACATTGATTGAATCCACAATTTCTTACAGTATCGCCGGACCGGCTGAAAGATTCTGGTACAGTAAGAAAAGTTCCTACCTTGACCTTCCAGTTACAACTACGTTTTTCAACCAAGTCTGTGTGAGAGACTTTGCAAAGCTGGAATTACTTGTTGGCTGCTAGATCCAAGCTCAAGGATTCATCCAGCAATTAAAGAATCCAGCTGCGAGTGGCTATTCCCTGGATTATGTACAGAAAGAGACTTTTATTGAAGTCAGCAGTTCCGAGCACCTGAGCTAAACTTTATCCTTATACCCTCTATTCCCAACTTAGAGACTGAGTTTGTTCAACTGGTTTATGCAAAATAAAAACCCTACAAAGGGATTCAGGTGTCGGTCTCTACAGTTACCGGGCCATCAACCTTGGGAACCCCTAGACAAGGACAACGAGATACGAGCTGGAGGAGGTAATCGGTAAGCCCAGAAAAATTCAGCCGCTCCTTTGGGGATCAGTGCTACACATATTTATAAAACAGTGATTCAATGTTTTATTAATATATCGTCAGGGATACAATAATAAAAATGTTCGAAAAATTAGCTAGTACAAACAAATGAAAAAGACTCACATACTTGAGGGAGACAAATAAAAAGCATCATTGACATAATAATCTTTGAATTAGAAGCATCAGACAATGAGACAAAGCATGACATGGATACTTCCCTCCTGAGGAATGGCACAGGAGGGACACAATAACTGGTGTGGAGGTGATGATCAGGGACACAATAACTGGTGTGGTGGTGATCGGGGACACAATAATACATATTACTAGAACTTATCTCCAAAATGAAGTGAATGTTCCGGCCCCATAAATAGGTGAATGTTTTGACCCTGAAGGGGTTAATCTATAAATAATAAATATTCGGTCAGCACTTGCACTATGGACAAAATATCTGAATCCACAACATGATAGTTACAATAAAACTTTCTGATAACAAAGTGTCAGACAACTTCTGGGGTAACCTGGCAGCACTTTCAGACTCCTATTGTGAGACTCATTATAGTGTCTCTGGAGGGGGCGCTGATCATTCCTGTGTAAAATCTTACAGAAATCTTCCCTAATCCCGACCTTTAATTATCATTTCATTCCCTCCATATACAATGTCTGGAACCGACATTTACTGACATCAATAACTCCCCTTGTGGTACAGACCATAAATTCCCTCATTGTAATGTAGCACTGACCCCCGAAGGAGCTGCTGGTTTTATTTGGGCTTACCGTTACCTCACCTGTTGTAGCTCCGTCTTGGGGATCCCGTGGAAAGTAACCCAGAGAAAAGGTTGAGACTGACACTGAATCCTCTTTCAGGGTTTTTATTCAGAAAAATAGAACACAGTCTCTCAATAAGGGTAGAGGGTTAGGGGTGAGTTCAGGTATTTAGATTGCAGGGTGAAGATATCAGATGAATCCAGAGATTAAACTGTTTCACAACTGGATTCAGCTCCCCCGGATAGGTCTCTCTCACTAGGCCTAGCAGCCGGTAGGATACTCGGTACAGTCTCTGCCACAGACTTGTAGTTACACTTTAACGTATTAGATGAACTTTAAGTAACTGTCATACGGTACCAGGTTCTCTCAGCCGATCCGGCGATACCATATGAGGGATGTTCCAGGTTGCGTCCTTCAACTAAGCCTCCAGGCTCCTTCAGAGAAACCAGCCTTGCGCATGGCCTTCTCCTGAAGAGTCCTCCCCTGGGGTACTTCAGTTCCTGGGCCTCTCCATTCCGTTGAGATGGCACCGGACCTTCCTTGGATCAGTAGGCTCCAAAAGTCACTCGGGCCTACCCCTGCAGTTACATTGCCTCTGGCCAGCAAGCCCAGAGACACAGGATGCATGGTTCGCACCCCAGGACAGGAGGGCCACGAGGCTGGGTCAGGAGGACCCCCAGAACAACGCGGACAGGAAAAACTATTTTTTGTCACATGGTGTCTGTACTTGTACTTTAAATACCCCCCCCCCCCTCCCAGAAGGCACAGCGAGAGAACACTCCCACTGGGCTGGTTCTGAGAGGTAAGTGCCATTTAATGCATCCAGCTAGACTGCTTCTACTCTTGCCAGCGGTGACAGCGACAACTAAGGTCAAGGAGAACCCAGTGCAACCCAGCTGGACTGGTACTGAAACCAGACATTTTAGAAGAATTATCCTGAGGCCCAACTGTGGCTTCAGGCAACTTAATTTTCAAAACAAAAGCGCCTGCTCGTCAGGAGCCAGTGCTACGGTAATATATGGGGTTATTCTACATTTCCACACTATATATGTGTGTATCATCATCTGCTGGAGATAAAAGACATCACAGTGACTATGGAGGAAGAGGACGGACATGACGGGGGGGGGGGGGGGGTTACTGGGTGTAAATAGAAAATAAGATCTTATTACCTCCTCTGCTGCCACTTCCAGCAACGTCTTCTCTCTACTTCCTCCCGACTCACCTCTCACCCGCAACTTCCTGTCTGTACCTGACATCACTTCCTGTCTTCCATAGAGACTTCCTGTCTTCCACAGAGACTTCCTGTCTGGGAATGAATGTATCCATATATTTTCGTGTATTTGTGATGATTTATGTGCACACAGAATAGGACAGCGCTGTGACACATAATGCTCTTCTAGTTGATAAAGGGAATACTTACCTTTGTTACAGCAGCAGTCCGGTATAAGTTATTTTTGTAGGTATTTGAGTTGTTACACATAGCGCAGGTTTTATTAATTATATAGGTGGATATACAGTACATACATACTCAGCACAAAGCCGTGTTCACACTACGAGACCTTTCTTGGGGCTGCAGTTCCTCTGAGCTCCACAAGGTGGTGATCTCACTTCTACCCAGACAGGAGGTCTCTATGGAATACAGACAGGAAGTGATGTCAGATACCAACAGGAAGTAGCGAGGAGACATCGCTGGAAGTGGCAGCAGAGGAGGTAATAAGATCTTATTTTCTATTTACACCCAGTAACCCCCCGTCATGTCCGTCCTCTTCCTCCATAGTCACTGTGATGTCTTTTATCTCCAGCAGATGATGATACACACATATATAGTGTGCAAACCTAGATTAACCCCTTCAGGGTCAGAACATTTCCCCACTTACAAGGCCGGAACATTCTCTTCATTTTGGAGATAAATTCTAGTAATATGGTCCTATAAACAAACAGCAGTTAGCACTGACAATAAATAGACAAGACAATGACCATCCTGACCATACATGGCCTACAAAGGACAATTATTACACTACACAGGCAGCCAATGGGCAATCATTACAATATGCAGCCAACACAATGATGGAGTGCCGGGGTCAGGAGTATGGAGCATAGAGCCCCTTACATTGCTGGTCAGGAGGAAGAAAACATTCCCCAGCCTTCCATGAAGAATATGTTCCATCATTGGTGTCAGAGGGAGGGAAATACTGAGGGCTCTGACTGAAGTTGAGGGGCTGTGAGGGTTTAGTAAAGCTGAAAGACTTTAGGGGCCTCTGAAGGGGTAATGTGCCTGAAGGACTCTGGTACCTATGAGGGGGTAGTCCGGCTGGAGGGCTCAGGAGACTCTGAGGGACAGATGGGGGTCTCTGGGTCTTTGATGGCCCTCCTACCCCACCTATACTTACTTTTCAGACCTTACAGAACTGGCAACCTTACCCATCTTATTGTCTCAGTGGTTACATGATTTGTTCTGGAATATCATGTAAGATGAAGAAGGGAATTCCTTCCCTCGTTGGTGAGCACTTGTTCTTAAAGGAATTCTGTTTCAGCTGAAAATCAGTTCAGAAAGAAAACAAACCCAACAGGGAAAAGGGGATATCTGATCCGGCAGGCCAAGAGGGTCCCGGGTCCTCCAATATGTAATAAACCAGGGATCCTCAAACTCCGGCCCTCCAGCTGTTGCGGAACTACACATCCCATGAGGCATTGTAAAACTCTGACATTCACAGACATGACTAGGCATGATGGGAATTGTAGTTCTTGAACAACTGGAGGGCCATAGTTTGAAGACCCATGTAATAAACACTAAACAGCCAAACTGAATGTGTTCCCATGGGGGGGAGTAGTTCTTAAATGTACAGCAACCCTCCTATTACCCTCCTCACATCCACATCCTATTATTGTGGGACCAACCCCATCCAAATAATTCTTAACTTTCGTTTCCCAAAGTTATCCGTCTACAAGGAGACCTGTATAGATCAAATGACGGCACCAATGAGGATGGAGGAGGACCAGAGTCGCATGACTGAGAAGATACTAAACCTCACCCTGGAGATCATCTACCTGCTGACCGGAGAGGTGAGGAGGATTCTGGGAGGTCAAATGACATCACTCTTATCTCTATTAATAAAACACAGACCTGACCGGAGAGGTGAGGAGGATTCTGGGATTCTAACATGATATTCCTATTGGTTCCTCAATACAGAGATTTCCTCTTGTGAAGTCAGGTGATCATATGACCATCACAGTGCCTCCATGTGACTCCCTAAAACCTGAGAGACACAACATGCAGAAGATTCTAGAAGTCACCAAGAAGATGATGGAGCTGCTGACAGGAGAGGTGAGCGGTGCTGGGAATTCTGGGACATTATCCAGTAACAGACAAGGGATGTGTCTGGATGGTGACTGTATCATTGTGTGTGTCAGGTTCCTATAAGGTGTCAGGATGTCACTGTCTATTTCTCCATGGAGGAGTGGGAGTATTTAGAAGGACACAAGGATCTCTACAAGGACGTCATGATGGACAATCAGCCGCCCCTCACATCACCGGGTAAGAGGAGACTTTATTGTAAAGGAGAGAGCAGTACGGAGGCTCCACCTAGATCCCCCATCATCTGATAAACACATAGAAACAATGTATTCAGTCAGTGTGTGTGTTTCCTACAGATGGATCCAGTAATGGGAACCCACCAGAGAGATGTCCCCGTCCTCTGTATTCCCGGGATTCCACACAGGAAGATCACACCATCCCTCACCATCATCAGGTAGATGAGGAACAATTATTGGTAGTTCTGATTTCTACACAGCATGTTTGTTACAATGAATGTTTTATTATATATTCAGAGTGGAAAACTCGGGGATGATAATATTGATGTTAAAGAAGAGTATAAAGAGGAGGATGAGGAGTATGGAGTGATGGAGGAGTTTTCAGAAGGACACAAGGATATGATGGAGCCACCAAATACCAGGAACCCACCAGAGAGATGTCCCCGTCCTCTGTATTCCCGGGATTCCACACAGGAAGATCCCACCATCCCCCACTGTTACAAGGTTGGTGGGATGGATCATCTAGAACATGGACTTGAGGAGACAGGGGGGGTTTATTTACTAAAGGCAAATCCCCTGTGCACTTGGAGGTGCAGTCGCTGTAGATCTGAGGGGAACATAGAAGGAAAATAAAAAAAACAGCATTTTTGCTTGCATATGATTGGATGATAGAAATCAGCAGAGCTTCCCCTCATTTCAGATCTTCCCCTCAGATCTACAGCGACTGCACCTCCATGTGCACTTGTAGTGTGTAGTGGATTTTCCTTTAGTAAGTCAACACCAATGTGTAGATTTCCTATGTGATGTCACAATAATAAATCTTATATTTTACAGATGATATTCTCTCTCATTTTCTTGATTTAGAGTGGAGATCCAATCGATATAGAATTTGAGGTTAAAGCAGAAGAAGAAGAGAGGTATGTGAGGGATGATCAGCAGTCTATGGAGGAGGATGGAATAACGGGGACATTTATAGAGGAGGACACTCCTACAGAGATCAGCACAGGTGGGTCATTAACACTAAATACATTCCTCCACCCATACTGCTCACTGATTGGTCCAGAGTAGGGCGGGGACTGGGTGATATCAGCCTGTAATCCCCTGGTCACTTTCCTGAGCTGTGTTCCCCGTCCTGTATTCCTGTATTTCTCTCGGATAATCTTCCTTCTCTGTGCTGCAGACACAAGTTATGTATCTAGACTGGATTTATGGAGATTCTGGGGTTCATCTGGCAGCAAAATGTTAATTTTCACCATAGATGTTGCTCTACCTAGACACCTGGGGTATGTGCTTTGGGTCTTCTACATCAGTCCAGTCTTCATCTTGGTTGTTCTCCCCCATCCTCACTCTCTGACCTCTGGTGGGGCTCAGCCCCGCTGTTATTCATGACTAAATCATGGACTAAATAAGGAAGTGCAGGACTTCTTGTGTTGGGAAGATGGCAATGAGTGATAGAGGGGGAGGGGACACTCGTCCTATAATCCCCTCATCACTGTCACTCCTATAAAAGACAGTTCTCGTTGTTTCCTCACTCTCTGACTAAGGTCCATGAATAAAGAAATGAACTGGTAGGAGATCAGAGGACCCATTTACTAGTTACCTTGAGGGGGGAATTGTAAGATCCTCAGAGACAAAGCTGCCTGATGTGGGCGGAGTCCTGGTTTAGGGGAACCAATCTGCTCATGTCTAGTAATAATCTTTGTATTTCTATTTTAGTAGATGGACGGGAGATGAGGAAAACCTCAGAGGATTGTCTCACTTTGTCTCCAGACTGTAAAGTAGAAGATGAGGACATCACACAGTATAGTCCAGGAGAAAACCCGACTACCTCAAATGTCCATCCGGCACCACACAGTGTAGATGGACCATCGTATTCCTCTTATCCTGAGGAACCTCAGACTGTGCGGGACGGGGCCGTCCTTCCAACAGAGAAGAGGCTTTCCTGTACTGAGTGCGGGAAGTGTTTCAGTTTTAAATATGATCTTAATGTGCATAAAAGGACTCACACAGGGGAAAAGCCATTTTTTTGTCCTGAGTGTGGGAAATGTTTTTCACAGATGTCCAATCTTTATAAACATCAGCGATCTCACACGGGGGAGAAGCCGTATTCCTGTCCTGAGTGCTGGGAATGTTTTTCCCAAAAGTCACATCTTTATGGACATCAGAGGTCTCACACTGGGGAGAAGCCGTATTCCTGTCCTGAGTGTGGGAAATGCTTTGTACTAAAGTCACAGCTTTTCACACATCACAGTTCTCATAACGGGAATAGTCCAGAAGAAAACCCGGCTACCTCAAATGTCCATCCGGCACCACACAGTGTAGATGGACCATCGTATTCCTCTTATCCTGAGGAACCTCAGACTGTGAGGGACGGTGCCGTCCTTCCAACAGAGAAGAGCTTTTCCTGTACTGAGTGTGGGAAGTGTTTCAGTTATGAATCCCATCTTAATGTGCATATAAGATCTCACACAGGAGAGAAGCCATATTCTTGTCCTGAGTGCGGAAAGTGTTTCTCACAGACATCCCATCTTTACACACATCAGAGATCTCACAAGGGGGATAAGCCATATTCCTGTCCTGAGTGCAGGAAGTGTTTCCATTTTAAATCCCAATATAATGTGCATAAAAGATCTCACACAGGTGAGAAGCCATATTTCTGTCCTGAGTGCGGGAAATGTTATTCAGTCAAGTCCAATCTTAACAAACACCAGAGATCTCACACTGGGCAGAAGCCGTATTCCTGTCCTGAGTGTGGGAAATGTTTTTCAGAGAAGTCCCATCTTTACACACATCAAAGATGTCACACGGGGGAGAAGCCGTATTCCTGTCCTGAGTGCGGGAAATGTTTTTCAGTAAAGTCCAATCTTAACAAACATCAGAGATCTCACACTGGGCAGAAGCCGTATTCCTGTCCTGAGTGTGGGAAATGCTTTGTACTAAAGTCACAGCTTTTCACACATCAGAGTTCCCATAACGGGAATAATCCAGGAGAAAACCCGACTACCTCAAATGTCCATCCGGCACAACACAGTGTAGATGGACCATCGTATTCCTCTTATCCTGAGGAACCTCAGACTGTGAGGGACGGTGCCGTCCTTCCAACAGAGAAGAGCTTTTCCTGTACTGAGTGTGGGAAGTGTTTCCATTATAAATCCAATCTTAATAGGCATATAAGATCTCACACTGGGGAGAAGCCGTATTCCTGTCCTGAGTGCGGGAAATGTTTTTCAGATCAATCCAATCTTTACACACATCAGAGATCTCACACAGGGGAGAAGCCGTATTCCTGTCCAGAGTGCGGGAAATGTTTTTCAGTGAAGTCCCTTCTTTACACACATCAGAGATCTCACACAGGAGAGAAGCCATATTCCTGTCCTGAGTGCGGGAAATGTTTTTCACGGAATTCCAATCTTTACAGACATCAGAGATCTCACACGGGGGAGAAGCCACTTTCCTGTCCTGAGTGAGGGAATTGTTCCTCACTGAAGTCCTGTCTTCCTGTACATCAGGGATCCCACACAACCCTCAAGGTGTATTAGTGCCTTGAGTGCGGGAAATGTCTTCTATATGAATGTTGCTGGACATCACAGGTCTCATGTGGGGAAGAAGCACACCCTGATATACACCTCAGATATACTCCATGGCTGATCTTCATCATGTAAGAAACAGTTGATAAGGAGATCAGAGATCACCAAAGACATGGATGAAGTGTTGTACCGTGTTGGCCATTGATAGCAGTAGAAATATAAAAATGGAGTCATTACCTCTCATTGGCTGAGTACATTTTGTGGTGGAAGATTTCACAAACACTAATGCCGCGTACACACGATCGGAATTCCGGCCAGAAAAAGACCGATGAGAGCTTTTCATCGGAAAATGCGACCGTGTGTCGGCTCCATCGGAATTTTGCTGGCCGAATTTCCAACAGCAAAGAATTGAGAGCATGTTCTCAATTTTTCAGACGGAAAAGGTTTCTATCGGAAATTCCGATCGTCTGTAGCAATTCTGACGCGCAAAATTCCTACGCATGCTCGGAAACAATTCGACGCATGCTCGGAAGCATTGAACATAGTGTTGTACGTCTTCGCGTTCTTGACGGTTGGAATTTGGTGTGACCGTGTGTAGGCAAGACAGTTTGAGCGGAATTCCGTTTGGAATTCCGTCGAGAACACCGTCAGAGCTTTTTCCGCCAAGAATTCCGATCGTGTGTACGCGGCATTAGAGGTCTATTAAAAAAAAATAGTTGAATGAATGTGACCGGCATTCACCTGGCTGTGATGAATATTTGATGTATTTTTTTTCATACACTGATTTCCTTGGCTCCATCTAGTGGCCATAATGTGGTATTGTGCTATTTTTATTGAGGTATTTCAGGAAAAATACCCCATTATGGTCACTAGATGGAGCTGATGGTCATAGGAAATCACTGAGGTAAATTCTGGCTAGTAGAGCCCTTAATTTTCATTTGTCAGGCATGGTTTGATTGTAATATGTGAGATTGGACTCAGCACTTGTGAGTTAAGTAGACACTGAAGGATAAAAGTGCAATGGAGCGCATTGGCAACCAGCCTCTGATGAAGACGACAGAGATGGGTGAAAGCGGTCAGGCCAGTGCGGCCCATCTCTGGACTACATGCCTTTGACCCATATATGGTTCTACACACTTTACAAGACTGCTGTTTTCACAGACAAGGGAGGACCTTCCCCCGGGACCCTGGAGCTGAGGACTTGATGACAAGCTGATAAGTACAGTATAAATACATTTACCATTCTTTGGAAAGGACTATTACTTTCTGGAAAGGATCACCTCTTCACATTGCTCTTTCATTTGGGGTTTGAGAGCGAGTCCTCATAGGGACTCTGATTGGTACAGTGAGAGGGAGGCCAAGGAGGACCATGTTCTTCTGGTTTTAGTGAGCCCCACATCACTTTATTGGACCCCCATATTCATTATTATTCCACTTGTACATCTCCTTCTGACCACTGTTACCCAGCAACGCCCCCCTATTTCTTTACACCTACCTTCCAGATCAATACAATCATCTACTTGTCCACCTTTTTCCAATGCAGATCGACAGGAGAACCAATCATCACACAGAGATCATATATTTTCTTCCCAGAAGCACCTATAGGACTTGAAGTGTGTTAGTCCCACAGTAGAATCATATATTTTTCTTCCAGAAGCACCTATAGGACTTGAAGTGTGTGTTAGTCCAATCACACAGAGATCTTATATTTTGTTCCCAGAAGCACCTATAGGATTGAAGTGTGTTAGTCCCATCACACAGAAATCATATATTTTGTTCCCCAGAAGCACCTATAGGACTTGAAGTGTGTTAGTCCTCATCACACAGACCTATATTTTCTTCCCAGAAGCACCTATAGGGACTTGAAGTGTGTTTAGTCCCATCACACAGAGATCATATATTTTGTTCCCAGAAGCACCTATAGGACTTGAAGTGTGTTAGTCCCATCACACAGACCTATATTTTCTTCCCAGAGGCACCTATAGGACTTGAAGTGTGTTAGTCCAATCACACAGAGATCATAATATTTTGTTCCCAGAAGCACCTATAGGACTTGAAGTGTGTTAGTCCCATCACACAGAGCTCCTCTATTTTCTTTGCAGAAGCACCCACAGGACTTCTAGTGTGTTAGTGGCATCACACAGAGCTCCTCTATTTTTCTTTGCAGAAGCACCCATAGGACTTCTAGTGTGTTAGTGGCATCACACAGAGCTCCTATATTTTCTTCTCAGCAGCACCCACAGGACTTCTAGTGTGTTAGTGGCATCACACAGAGCTCCTCTATTTTTCTTTGCAGAAGCACCCATAGGACTTCTAGTGTGTTAGTGGCATCACACAGAGCTCCTCTATTTTCTTTGCAGAAGCACCCATAGGACTTCTAGTGTGTTAGTGGCATCACACAGAGCTCTCTATTTTCTTTGCAGAAGCACCCATAGGACTTCTAGTGTGTTAGTGGCATCACACAGAGCTCCTCTATTTTCTTTGCAGAAGCACCCATAGGACTTCTAGTGTGTTAGTGGCATACACAGAGCTGCATGTGTGTTAGTGGCATCACACAGAGCTCCTCTATTTTCTTTGCAGAAGCACCCATAGGACTTCTAGTGTGTTAGTGGCATCACACAGAGCTCCTCTATTTTCTTTGCAGAAGCACCCATAGGACTTCTAGTGTGTTAGTGGCATCACACAGAGCTCCTCTATTTTCTTTGCAGAAGCACCATAGGACTTCTAGTGTGTTAGTGGCATCACACAGAGCTCCTATATTTTCTTCTCAGCAGCACCACAGGACTTCTAGTGTGTTAGTGGCATCACACAGAGCTCCTATATATTCTTCTCAGCAGCACCCACAGGACTACCGACTACAATGGCTGGAAGACCGCCAAGGGGAGGCAGAGCGTGCAGAGCAAGAACACAGGGCAGGCAGGCTCTGTTTCTAGTGGACGTGGCCGTGGACGTGGACGTGGTCGTGCATCGTCATCAGCACGTGGCCATGGGACACGCGCGTCTTTGTTTTCGGCAGCTGGACATGTGGAGCCGCATCATGCTGAAGGCTTGGTAGAATGGATGACCAAGCCCTCCTCATCCTCCTCATCCTCTCTCACCCAGGCTCAGGGTACTGGCAGAGCATCATCAGCCACCCCTTCCCTAGACCCACCATGTCCTCCTGAGGAGTCCCCCGAACTCTTTGAGCACAGTGTTGGGTACATGCTCCAGGGGGATGCCCAACGATTCGAAGGCTCGGATGATGATACCCAGCTTGAGGAATCTGGCAGTACTGTTCCACCAGCTGCAGCTTACTGCCAGGTTTGCTCTAGTGGTGAAGAGGGAGGGGATGATGAGGTCACTGACTCCACGTGGGTGCCTGAAGGGAGAGAGGATGAGGAGGAGGACGAGGAGGAGGAGGATGCGGCGTCACATGTCCAACGAGGCAGGGTGCCCCCTGGAGGCCAGGTAGAGGCCAGCACAGCAACTGTACAACACCGCAGAGCTCCGCCTGTGCAGGGCGCTGCCTCTGCACGTTATCAGAAAAAGTTCTTTGGTGTGGGATCTCCATCCCCACTACACCTTCAGTCCTCTCTGAAAGCTGCTCTGAGAGGACTGAAGGTGTAGAATTAGGTGTGTCACAACCAAGTACTTGCAGTACACCGACGTCCGATTGCAGCAGGCAAATTTCCCTGCCCCAGCTGCTGGACCGTAGAAAGAAGTACACTCCCAGCCATCCACATGCCCAGCGGTTGAATGCTAGCCTGGCTAAATTGCTAGCACTTCAACTGCTGCCTTTTCAGTTGGTAGACTCGGCCCCCTTCCGTGAGTTTGTTCAATGTGCGGTTCCTCAGTGGCAGGTTCCCAACTTTTTCTCACGGAAGGCGATTCGGGAGAACCAATCATATCATCTCATAGCTTCCACTTTGTGGTCCGACTTTATCCATCCTCCTCCCTTTTTCAATATCAGTTCAACACTTGGGTCACTCTTCAGAGGTCGCTTAGACCTGGGGATATTATCCCAGCTGTATTGCAGCATTTTTACAACTCCTGCAACTTGGGTGGAATTGCACCCCCTGTCCAGAGATGTCCTTTTGTTTTTATAGCTTTAATACTAATGTATGCATGATGTTTTTTTATGTCTTTCTTATCTTTGACACCAATAAATCTTTTTTGCTAATCATGTTTGTATGGTGAGTGAAGTTCCATAGATATGTGCTACCACAGGCTTGGCTGAGCTATTACAGGTTTTTATTTCAAGTTTGCCATTTAATCTTCATACCGTGAGCTCCCATCATCTCCTTTTCCCCTCTTTTTTCATTTTCTCATTTTTACTCTAACGTTTTTGAGGTTATTCAATCCCCATATATTAGTATTGTTTCACTTTTTTTGACATGCTAATTAGGTAGGCGGCAAGCTGAGGGTGCAGCGTATATTTTTAGTGTATCATAAAAGTTATTTAAAGGGGGATTCCACCCTAAAGTGGAACTCATGCACACATATAGGTGGCACTGATAGGTGGCATGGATGGGCACTGATAGGTGGGCATGGGTGGGCACGGATGGGCACTGATAGGTGGCACTGATGGACGCTGATGAGTGGCACTGATGACACTGATGGGTGGCATTGCTGGGCATCCCTTTTTGCATCCCTTTTTTTAACTTTTTTTTTTATTAAATATGATGTGCCAATCAGTGCCCATCTGTGGGCACTGATTGGCATATTTTTGGCATTTTTTTTAACATGTGGATGGCCATGGGGGATGTACCTGGCCATCCACATGCTGGGGGCTTCCCTGGTGGTATTGGGGTCTTCCCTGGTGGTTCTGGGGGCTTCCCTGATGGTCTAGTGTGGGCATCTGAGGGGGGGCTGCGCTGATAAACAATCAGCGCATACCCCCCCTGTCAGGAGAGCCGCGATCGGCTCTCCTCTACTCGCGTCTATCAGACGCGAGTGAGGAAAAGCCGAAACAAACACTATTAAACCAGCCATTGATTTAAAATGGGAAATACTGCATTTGGCCTTTAGATGGCGCTAAGTATCAAAGAATTAGCACCATCTAATAGTAAATAGAGTATTTTCCATTTTCAATCAATGGAAACCATTCAAACAGCTCAGCAAAAAGTCTCTCAACGTTTGTTCTCCCATCCCATTCCCACAGAAGGAATGTACATGAACTTTCCATGGAGGAATTGCTATGCAAATGTTTTATGAATAGACCCCTATGTCACATTATTGATGTTGTCAATCAGTAAAAAAATACAATAAATGGAAGTTTAAAACACACAAATACAATGCTTTGCCAATTTCTGGGTAAAATATAAAGATGAGGTTGTGCTGAGTAAATAGATAACCAACATTTGGTGTGCCGTTGAAATGAAGAATAACTTTGGTACTCAAAAACAGCCCATAGATGACACTTTAACCCAGGGGTACCCAACCCTTTGAAGAGCGAGGGCCACTTTAGCGACTTGGTAACCAGTTGGGGGCCACAATGAGTGTAGCGGGCGGATGACAGGTCTGTGTCCCCTCTGCATATGCAGAGCAGACACGGACACAGCCCGATCTACTCTATGCACCTTCCAGTCCTTTCCACCCAGACAGAAAGGGACGAACCCCCCTCCGTTTTTTTTTAAGTGGATGGGATTGGAGATAGGCGGGTGTAAAAGGACACAAGTCCATTTACATCTGACGCTCTATAGAGGTGAATGGAGGGTCCGATTGGGTCTGCACGAAAAACGGACAGCCGGACCCAATCGGACTGATCGAGTGAAATGGACCTAAGGCTGCTTTCACACTAATGCGGCTCAACTGACCTCAATCTTCACTTCTTCCTCAGGATTCCTGCAGGTATCACTGGCTGGTGGGTATGGGTGGGGGCTGCTTCTGTCCCCCAGGTGGGTATGGGTGGCGGCTGCTTCTGTCCCCCAGGTGGGTATGGGTGGCGACTGCTGCTGTTTCTCAGGTGGGTATGGATGGCGGCTGCTGCTGTCCCCCAGATGGGTATGGACGGCGGCTGCTTCTGTCCCCCAGGTGGGTATGGGTGGTGGCTGCTGCTGTAGACCCTCCCGGGGGTATTGGAAGCATGGAGAAGAAAAAAGGCTGGGTCGTCTGGAATCGTTCTGTGAATTTTCTGAGCGATACGCCTAACTTCATTCCAGAAGTGTTCTATCTTGGGACAGGTCCAAAAAATGTGTAGAAATGTGCCCCGTTCCTCCTGGCACCGCCAGCAGCAATCTGAAGTTGTGGTAAAAAAAAATTTGTAGCGTCCTGTACCATCTGGTTAAGATTTTAAAATTAGTTTCCTGCACTCTCGAGCTGATGCAAACTTTATATGTAAAACTAAGTATATGTTGCCTTTGTTGCAAACTAAAAGTGTGACTATGATCGAGTTCCCACTCCCCAAGGCAGTGTAGGGAATAGGTCTCTGGGGGTATTATCAATAGATTATAGGTGGTCGATAGTGTATGTGGCATCACCCCCTCCTCCTCATCTGAACAATACTCCTCCAGAGTTGTGAGATGTTTGCAAAATTTGCTTGGGGGAGGGGAGGGATCTTAAGAAATTTGTGAGTTGGAGAGCCCTCCAAAACTCCAGGCAGAAGAATCCCGTGGAGTTATTGAGATCAGAGATCGATGGCCAACCTTTATCCTTCACAAAATGATAGGCCTGGTAACAGCCAGACACCCTAAGATTCCGAAAGGCTGCATCTTGGTATCCCGGGGTAAAGAGCGGGCTCCCCAATATTGGGAAGAGTGGCAAAGTCGGGGAAGAGAGAGGCGCTTGCACAAACAGAAATGAACAAAGTCTTGTGGTCTGAACAATAGGAGGATGTTTTTTTTCATGTCCCTAGTCAATGAATGATAACACCAGGGGGGTCTACCGAGAGATATAGCACTCTGAGCCTGTTCCATCTGAACCTATAACTTGATGTCTCGATGTCTATTCCATTCAATGAGCCTACTCAGATGAATTGCCTGATAGTATTTATGTACATCCGGCACCGCCAGTCCCCCATATTGTTTGGGTAGTGTGAGTTGACCCCTTTGAAAACGTGGGCGTTTATGGGCCCATATATATATATATATATATATATATATATATATATATATATATATATATATATATATATATATATATATATATATATATATATATATATATAAATTGTTAGACGGGATAGAAATTGGTAGAGCCTGTAGGAGATATAGGAATTTAGGGAGGATAGTCATTTTGAGCATATTGCATCGGCCAAACCACGAATGGAGTCCCAAATTCCATTTGTCCAGGAGAGCACAAACTCTTTTTAGTAATGGAGGGAAGTTTAATTTGAATATCTTGGATATGTTGGAAGGGATGAGTGTGCCCAAGTATGTCAGCGCAGAACTATTCCATTTTAATCTAAAGTTCATCTGGAGTTGTGAGATAAGCGTCTGCGGGAGATTTATTCCCATTGCTTCGGATTTAGTAAAATTGATTTTGAGATTGGAGAGGGCTCCATACCTCTCAAATTAATTAAGGAGGTTCGGGAGTGAGATCATGGGATTAGTAAGGGAAAATAACATGTCATCGGTGTAGACCTTCTGTTGTATGTCTCCAATGTTTATGCCAGTACCATCCGGATTGAGACATACAGTACATAAAAAAAGTTCCAGTGACAGGCGAAGAGGAAAGGCGACACTGTCATGTCCCATTCATAATTTTGAAAGGGTCCAACAGGACCCCGTTGGCTCGGACCTGAACTGTGGGGCATGAGTAGATTGTAGAAATCCACCGGAGCATATTGGTACCAAAACCTGCATACCGAAGAACTGAAAGCATGTACCTTCCAATTCACCCTGTCAAAGGCCTTCTCAGCGTCTGTACCTAGAAACACACATTGGGCATGGGATTTGTTGGCTAAGTGTAGCAAGTTTGGGACCTTGGTGGTATTATCTCTAGTTTCTGGGGTTGGGATGAAACCTACTTGGTCTAAGTGGCTCAGATGTGGCAGATGTTGCTGAATCCTAGTTGCAGAGATTTTTGTATATAATTTGAGATCCAGGTTGAGCAGTGAGATCTGCCTATAACTCCCACATGAGGCTGGATCTTTGCCTTCCTTTGGGATCACTGATATGTGAGCTTGCAGAGTAAAAGATGAGGTGGATCCCACATTGTTGAACAGTTTGACCATGAATGGGCCAAGAGAGGGTAACTGTGTTTTATAGTATTGAATGGTGAAACCATCCCTACCCGGTGCCTTCCCCAGTTTAGTTGTCCCTATGGCCCCTTGAAGTTCCTCAAATGTAATGGGTTCTTCTAATGCTTCACTAGCCACATTTGATAAGTGGGACATGAGGGAGGAAGATATATAGGAATCTATGCATTCCTGCGATGGAGACACAGTTTTCAGATTGTATAGGGATTCAGAAAATCCCTGAAATTCCCAAGCAATGTCGTGGGGCATTGTGATTTTGGGCCCAGTAGGCTGACTTTAGTGTGGTATATAGGTTTGCTGTTTCTGCTCCCTAAGAGATCTAGCTAGCATTCTGCCATGTTTGTTACCAGACTCATACAATATTTTCTGACCAATCTGTAAGGCTGCTTTAGCTTTAGATTGCAACAGGTCTGTAATTTGTGTGCGTCAAGTGAGAATCTCCTTCTCCAGGGAAGCAGAAACACTATAGAAGCAGGTAGCTCACTAAAATCATTTAGGCACTAAGTGAATACATTATGAACATGGTAAGGCAGCACAGGCATATAAGGAACAATAAAGCACTTAGCAGGAAAATATTCAGGCTCAAAGGCCTTGGCTAAGAAGTATACTGGAAGACGCAGAAGTTACTGCTATATGAAGATCGTAAAGCAGAAAAAACATTGAGGCACAAACACCTCGCAACCATGACATTTGTGGTATCCTCGCATGGAGGTGGAATAGAGATGCATAAATGAGAGGGATAAAGATGGTTAAAATCTTTTCTTATTTCCACTGAAAGATAAAACCAGGCAGTGCTAAGGGGCTAAACCTCCAGGCAAACCCTTTAATCAAGGAGCAAGTCAGACAGGTGTAGGCCAGCGGTGGGGACTACTATGAACGTCCGCCATTATGCCCCGTACACACGGTCGGAAAATCCGACCAAAAAATCCATCTGATTTTTTCCGACGGATTTAGTCCGACACTGGTGTTGCATACACACGGTCGGACAAAGTTGTCGGAAAATCCGATCATTCTGAACGTGGTGATGTTTGTTGCCTACGACGGGACTACGTAGAGGCTAGTAGCCAATAGCTTTGGTCTTGTAATGTGATCTGAGCATGCGTGGCACTTTGTCCGTCGGAATTCGCTACACACGATCGGAAAAAGTCTGACAGGACTTTGTTGTCGGAAAATTTGAGAGCAGGAGATAAAACTTTGTCCGTCGAAAAAATCCGATGGAAAATGTCCGATGGAGCCTACACACGGTCGGAATTTCCGACAACATTGTCGGATAGGACATTTTCCGTCGGAAAATCCGACCGTGTGTATGGGGCTTAAGTCCCACAGCCACATACTGCGCTGCAAATGGGTGGAAGAAAAACTCTTGCCGTTTATGACTCATAGAACTGCTCCCTGGAGGGGGCTTAGGACCTCCTCCACGATCATTGCTGGCATGTTTGAGGGAGACCCCAGGGCCCAGAAGAACCAGGGCGACCTACTGGGCATGAGGGAAAATGGAGACAATTCAGAACCTGGATAGGCACCACATCCAGGAATGTGAACAGCTCCAGTAAGTCTGCAGGCGTACACAGGGTAAAGGAGGCGGAGGCTTTTTGAAAGGTGACTGGCAAAGTGTAGCCCATCTGTACATGGCGCCCTGCTCTCTTGTCAGGTCTAAGACTGGACGCAGGTGGGCCCTGCACTGAAGAGTCGCCTTTGAGAGATCCGGAAGAATCCTGATGGGTGCACCATCAAAGTCCACACCTCCCCTCTCCCATGTTTTACGGATGATCAGTTCCTTCTGAGGGTACTGATGCAATCAACACAACACATCTCGGGGTCTATTGGGATCAGTAGATCTAGGACCTAGGGCTCTATAAACCCTGTCGAGTACCACATCTGCCTGTGGGGAGTATAAGACCCTTTGGAAGATGGCACTCACCGTGACTGGCAGATCTTCGGTGCCCGTTGCCTCTGGGAGACCTCGCAGCTGCAGATTATTCATGTGGCTTCTGTCTTCCAGGTCCTCCAAGTGAAGTTGAAGGTCCACCATGGGAGTGCACCAGGGCCACCATGCAGCGTTCGAGGGAGGATAACCAGGACTCTCCAATATCCACCTGCTCCGAGGGAGAGTGGACCTCGGCCCTTACCACTTGGATGTCCCGGCGGTGCATCTCGTCCACCCAAAGAATCAGGGCCTCAATGTCCTGTTTAGTAGGTAGGGACTGCAGAAGCACCCGGATATCCCCATCAAGATGACTCGTCTCCCTACAGAGCAGGGAAATTGTCACCCCTGACATGACCAGACAGAAGAGTGCAGGAGTCTGCATAGAGTACCTTCCTATAGAGGAACTCTATACTATACTTTGTGGCTTCCTTTAGGGGAACTCTATACTATACTTTGTACCTTCCTATAGGGGAACTCTATACTATACTTTCTGGCTTCCTATAGGGGAACTCTATACTATACTTTCTGGCTTCCTATAGGAGAACTCTGAAGGCAGGAGGAGCCATAAGTCTGGGGGGATCCAGAAGAGGAGAATAAGGGCTGCTCTGTGCAAAACCATTACACGGAGGTAAGTAGGGGTGCACAGAATGGAAATTTTGGTGCCGAAAATGAAGGATGCACTAGGCCGAAAACCGATACAGAAAATTACAGTTTTTAAAAAATATTTATATTTTTATATACAACCACCATTTATACATAACCATCTCATGTACAGTATCCTGTCCTCAGACTTTAACCATCTCTTCTATCATGTCCCCAGTCTTTAACCATCTCTTGTATCATGTCCCCAGTCTCTAACCATGTCTTGTATCATGTCCCCAGTCTCTAACCATGTCTTGTATCATGTCCCCAGTCTCTAACCATCTCTTGTATCATGTCTCCAGTCTCTAATCATGTCTTGTATCATGTCCCCAGTGCCAAACCATCTCTTGTATCATGTCACCAGTCTCTAACCATCTCTTGTATCATGTCCCCAGTCTCTAACCATGTCTTGTATCATGTCCCCTGTCTCTAACCATCTCTTATATCATGTCCCCAGTCCCATCATGCAGCCTGCCTGTGCCCATCAGATGCAGCTTTACCAGTGCACATCATGCAGCCTCACCAGTGTCCGACATGCAGCCTGCAACTGCCCGGATTAAAGCAGCAATCTCCGTGTGTCAAGGAGCTGTATTCGAATTGGCCGGGTTGCAGGAACAATGTCCCATCTCCTGTGATCACATCACAGATTCAATGTCCCACATTGGATCAGTGTGCGGTCTGTCACAGGAGGCGGGACGTTGTTACTGCGACCCGGGCAATTTAGCTCTGTGACACACAATACATCTATCTATCTGTTATTCTCAGAGTGGATTAAATATCCAACTATATATCTGCCAACCTTTTGTTGAAGTTTTTATCCAATTAGTCGATTAATCTAAACAATATTTGGCCAAGTAATCAATTCTGAAAATAATCATTAGTTGCCGCCCTACAGAGGACCCATTTACTAGTTACCTTGAGGGGGAATTGTAAGATACTCAGAGACAAAGTTGCCTGATGTGGGCATGAGTCCTGGTTTAGGGGAACCAATCTGCTCATGTCTAGTAGTAATCTTTTTATTTCTATTTTAGTAGATGGATGGGAGATGAGGAAAACCTCAGAGGATTGTCTCACTTTGTCTCCAGACTGTAAAGTAGAAGATGAGGACATC
Organism: Lithobates sylvaticus; assembly: GCA_028564925.1. Classification (NCBI taxonomy): domain Eukaryota; kingdom Metazoa; phylum Chordata; class Amphibia; order Anura; family Ranidae; genus Lithobates; species Lithobates sylvaticus. The sequence continues at coordinate 558,948,622 of CM053028.1, read as the reverse complement.
ACACAGTATAGTCCAGGAGAAAACCCGGCTACCTCAAATGTCCATCCGGCACCACACAGTGTAGATGGACCATCGTATTCCTCTTATCCTGAGGAACCTCAGACTGTGAGGGACGGTACCGTCCTTCCAACAGAGAAGAGCTTTTCATGTACTGAGTGCAGGAAGTTTTTCCATTCTAAATCCAAACTTAATAGGCATATAAGATCTCACACGGGGGAGAAGCCGTATTCCTGTCCTGAGTGCGGGAAGTGTTTCCGTTTTAAATCTAAGCTTAATGAGCATATAAGATCACACACAGGAGAGAAGCCACATTCCTGTCCTGAGTGCGGGAAATGTTTTTCACAGAAGTTCCATCTTTACAATCATCAGAGATCTCACACAGGGGAGAAGCTGTATTCCTGTCCTGAGTGTGGGAAATGTTTTTCACAGAAGTACAATCTTTACACACATCAGAGATCTCACACAGGGGATAAGCCGCATTCCTGTTCTGAGTGTGAGAAATGTTTTTCAGACAAGTCCAGTCTTTACAGACATCAGAGAAGAAGAACACCCTGATATACACCTTATGCCGCGTACACACAAAGGGACTTTTCCCGCCGGACCTAGTCCGGCGGACAATCCGCCGTACTTTCCAGCTGGCTTTGGCGGACTAAAAAGCGAACGGACTTGACCACACACGATCACGCTAAAAGTCCGGCGGTTCACGCGATGACGTACAGCACGTACGACGGGACTAGAAAAAGAAAAATACTAGAAAAATACTTGCTACTGAGCATGCGTCCTTTTTGGTCCGCCGGACCATACTACAGACGGCCGTATTGTCCGCCGGACTGCCAAGTCCAGCGGATAATTTTAAAACAAAACTTAAAACTTTAGTCCGCCGGATTTTTTGAAAAAAAGTCAGTCGGAGGCCCACACACGAGGGGATTATCCGGTGGACTTAGTCCAGCGGACAATCCCGCGGGATAATCCCTTCGTGTGTACGCGGCATTAGATATACTCCATGGCTGATCTTCATCATGTAAGAAACAGACATTTTTTTAAAAAATGACTTGTCCAAGGGACTAAATTGGGGTCCCAATCTCCTTTTTCCTTATGAGGATCTCCTCGTCCCTTATGACAATCTCCTCGTCCCTTATGACAATCTCCTTCCTTATCTATTAAACAGCTCAGCAGCGCTGTGGGAGTTCATTGAAAACTACAAGCCAACATCGGCAAAGGACAGAACTCTGTGAATGAATGGCACGGCCACGCTCTTTTCAAAAAGTGACAGCCGGTACGGGGAACCTCTCCCCGTACTGCTGTCACACAGAGGACACGGATCGCTGAGCCACTGCAGGAACATGTAACATCTTCCCGAAGGGGAACGTTTCCTTTAACCCTTTTACTGCCAGAGACAGGTTTGTGGGGGGTTTTTTGCCCACATATTTAACCCCTTCAATACTGAATGAATGAATGAATTTTTTGTATAGCGCTGCAACTGCGAACTGAATCGCCTCGAGGCGCTTGACTGCTCTTGTTGGGATGCCTTTAAGATCTCCATCTGTAACTCCTGCCACTTCCTTGAGGCGGCTGAGAAGCATGTTGTGGTCCACTGTGTCGAACGCCACACTGAGATCCAGCAATACCAGAAGACACGATTCTCCATCATCCGCTGCTTCTAGGGCGTCATCCCATATTTTCAGAAGTGCCGTTTCTGTGCCAAGGCCTGGGCGGAAGCCCGATTGTAGTGGGTCCAGGAGCTTGTGTGTGTCCAGATGAAGTTGAAGCTGTTGTACTACTGCTGTCTCCATGATCTTTTACTGCCAGAGACACTTGTTTTGTGGGGTTTTTTTTGCCCACATATTTAACCCCTTCAATACTGACGACACTTTCACCCCTTCCTACCACACAATCTATGTTGTTTTGTGTGATGAAGTCAATTGACAGCTGTCAGCGTTGTCACACTTTGAATGACAATTACTCAGTCATGTAAAAAAATTTCACTGTACCCAAATTCTTGCGCAGGCTAGTTGAAGATTTTTTGACATTTTTGACCCACTTGCTGTAGCAGAGGAAAAAACACCAATTGACAGCTGTCAGCGTTGTCACACTTTGAATGACAATTACTCAATTAAAAAAAACTAAAAAAAATTTAATTTTTATATTTTTTCCCCACAAATAGAGTTTTTCTTTGTTTCTGTAACATTTTGTAAATAAAATACTGGACACTTTCACCCCTTCCTACCAACACCAATTGACAGCTGTCAGCGTTGTCACACTTTGAATGACAAAAAACACTGTACCCAAATTTTGAAAAAAAATATTTTCTTTCTTTTTTGTGTTATAACATTTTGTAAATAAATAAGTTTTCTTCTTCACTGATGGGCACTGATGAGGAGGAACTGACAGGCATTACTTATGGGCACTGATTGGCATCACTGGTGGTCATCACTGATGATCATAGAAACTACAAAGCAGCGCTCTATGGGTTAAATCAAGAAAGTCCATGTGAAATCCATGAGTTGAACAAAAATAATCGTTTATTGCACTGTGGATTGGAAAAACAAAACATTCAGAGAACTGTGAGAGCTTCAGATGTTACAATAAGCAGTCATGCAGATATGCCATCAGATTGGTATTGTTAAAAAAAACAATAAAAGCAAACGATACCACTGGTGACATCCGGGTGGAGAAGGGTTAATGCCATCCAAGGACTTGCTGGGCAGACATGGTAAGGGGCGCCTTACGCTATGTGGAGATGGATGAAAAGCCCGGTTAAGAGAATGGCAGTCCGCTGCCTGAAACCTTGTGATCAAACTTTCCCTGCATCCAGGAAGAATGGGACCGCGAAGTGCAGTGGGGAACGCTGTGCCCACCATTGTGAAGACCTGAGCTGGTGGCCCGAGGAAACCAAACTGGGCTGTGAGTGGTGGGTTATGACAGCTGCCGTGGGATGGAAAAATCCGGGAGAGCCGAAGGGACCTGGCGCACTGAATGACGTCAGCCCCATGCCAGAAACCAGGAAGTATGTGATGCACAGTGGAACGTAAGCTGCTGGGTTGCCGTGACTACATGTCTTAAATACCTGTGCTTTTTCAAAGTCAAGGAAGAAAAGGCAACAGCAGTATTTGAGCAAAGGGGGCAAATCCTTCCAGGGCTGGGGAGGGGCGGGAGTATCTAGCTCAAGTATAGCCAATAACCCATCTCAACCCTCTCATTTATGAAAGAAAGAGAGAGCTCGTGGAATCCATATTACACAAAATTCATAGAGCCTCTCAAAAACATTGTATAAAAATATATAAAATATTGTATATATCTGTATATATACTGATAAAAATCCATAATAATTAATAATGTTGAATCATGAATAAATAAATAAAAAGATAAAAAATAGTGAAAAATTATATATTGATGATGCCCTGCTCATTTGGAGTGGGGGCCCAGACGTGTAATCTTCCTTTGTAGCTCATTGCAATACCAGTGAATTAGGGTTGTCTTTCACGCATGTATTAGACCCCACTGAACTAGTCTTCCTAGATTTGGTTCTGTCTCACGACAAACATGAGATCGTCACCAGCAATCACACCAAACCTACAAGTGCCAACTCCTACCTTCATTTTGACAGTTGTCATCACTCCACCCGGCAGATAAACATCCCCAATGGGCAGTTTCATAGGTTGAGGAGGAACTATTCCAGGTTGGTAGACTATACTACACAAGACAAGCACATGCAGAGAAAATTTGAAGAGAAGGGCTACCCCAGAGATCTGGTCCAGAATGCTTTTGTTTCTCATATGGATATGCCACCAAAACCCAAAGACACTACTGATAGACAACCAGATAATACAGCTAGATTTGTGTCCACTTTCAACACTAAATATAGGACTATTTCAAAGATCATCAATAAACATTACAAAATATTATTGCTCTTAATCAAAAATATTTTTGCTCCAAGCAAGTTACAAAGTTCCAATAAAAGACCTCTGTTTGACATTAATGCCTATTTTGATACTAGGAAGGGCATTTTTCAATGTCGCAAAAGAGGTTGCCTCACCTGCCAACTTATCACTCATGGTCGCCCTGAGATTGCCACCAATAAGGGTACCACATTCCGGATTAAGCAGTTTATTACTTGCTCCACCAATTTTGTTATTTACTGTATATCCTGTGGTGCCCTTATAACCTCTTGTACGTAGGCCGTACGATACGTACCTTGTGTACGAGGGTTGGAGAGCACCGGAGGCTTATTAAAAAGGGATTTGCCAAACACAGCGTCCCACGCCATTTTCTCCAGATACAATATAAATATATAAAATGTCTGGAAGTATTGGTGATCAAATCCATTCCTAAAGGTACACTTACTGACAACGAGAGGTTTTCCTTCCTGTGCAGGAAGGAAAACTTTCAGATCTATGTGTTAGGATCTCTTTCACCTGAAGGCCTCAATGAAGAACTTGATATTCATAACATCGTGTAACATTCATACAGCTAGTTCACGTCTAACTGGGTCAGGTGTTCTAAGAAATAGGTTTGTCCCAGTTCTATATATACTTTTTATAGGTATTGGTAGGTTCATGGTTATACATGTATACACTATTACTATTACATGTAGATTTACCCTCACATTCCACCGTCCTTGTGTTATAAGCATCATCATTATCATTGTTAGTGTCACATGTATATATACAGGTAGAGTTACCCTCACATCCAACCCTCATCATCATCATTATTCCTTTTATATATCAACTCCTCCCCCTTTTTCACATATATCAATTTTATTATTTTCATCATTTTTTATCTTTTTATTTGTTATTTATTTATTCATAATTCAACATTATTGATTATTATGGATTTTATCAGTATATATACACAGATATATACTGTATTTTAAATATTTTTTTATAGCATTGTTTTTGAGACGCTCCTTGAATTTTACTATGAATGTATGTCCATGAGTGTAATATGGATTCCACAAGCGCTCTCTTTCTCTCATAAATGATAGGGTTGAGATGGGTTTTTGGCTATACTTGATCTAGATACTCCCGCCCCTCCCCACCCCTCACATCGGGCTTAACCACTTCAGCCCCGGAAGGATTTGCCCCCTTCCTGACACTTTTTACAATTTGGCACTGTGCTGGTTATACCTGGTAATCGTGCGGTCATGCAATGCTGTACCCAAACAAAATGTACATCCTTTTTTTCCCACAAATAGAGATTTCTTTTGGTGGTATTTGATCACCTTTGCGATTTTTATTTTTTGCGCTATAAACGAAATAGACCAATATTTTTCAAAAAAAAAAAAAACGATATTTTCTACTTTTTGTTAAATAAAAAAATACAAAAACTCAATTTTAGTCATATATCTAGGCCCAAATGCATTCAGCAACATGTCTCGGGTAAAAAAAAAAAAAATCAATAAGTGTATATTTATTGGTTTGCACAAAAGTTATAATGTCTACAAGCTAGGGTACATTTTCTGGAATTTACACAACTTTTAGTTTATGACTGCCTATCTCATTTTTTGAGGTACTAAAATGGCAGGGCAGTACAACCCCCCCCCCCCCCAATTACCCTATTTTGGAAAGTAGACACCCCAAGGAATTTGCTGAGAGGCATGTTGAGTCCATGGAATATTTTATATTTTGCCACAAGTTTTGGGAAATTTACACATTTTTTTTTACTAAATTATATATTGCTCACACATGCCATGGGTATATGTGGAATTACACCCCAAGATACATTCTGCTGCTTCTCCTGAGTACGGGGATATCACATGTGTGAGACTTTTTGGGAGCCTAGCCGCGTACAGGACCCCGAAAACCAATCACCGCCTTCAGGATTTCTAAAGGCGTAAAATTGTTATTTTACTCCTCACTACCTATCACAGTTACGGAGGCCCTGATATGTCCAGATAGCACAAAACCCCCCAAATGACCCCATTTTGGAAAGTAGACACCCAAAGATATTTGCCAAGAGGCAGGGTGAGTATTTTGCAGATCTCATTTATTTTTGAAAATGAAGAAAGAAAAGAAAAAACATTTTTTTTTCTTTTTTCAATTTTCCAAACTTTGTGACAAAAAGTGAGATCTGCAAAATACTCACCATACCTCTCAGCAAATAGCTTTTGTGGGAAAAAAAAAGGACCCAAATTTTGTTTGGGTACAACATTGCATATCCAAACAAAAGAACTCGCTGCTCCAGGTGAGACAGGAAGCCTAATGATATCACAGGTGCCCGCCTCGGTTGGCCTCCGCATACGATCAACACTGAAGGAATGGCTGCACTTCAAGATCCATCAAAATTCTTATTTAATAACGAACATCCCAAGTGTTACAAACAGTTCAAATGGTAGACGCGTTTCACACACTAACAGGTGCGCTTATTATTATTGTCTAATGAATAAGCACACCTGTTAGTGTGTGAAACGCGTCTACCATTTGAACTGTTTGTAACACTTGGGATGTTCGTTATTAAATAAGAATTTTGATGGATCTTGGAGTGCAGCCATTCCTTCAGTGTTGTACAACATTGCATGACCGCACAATTACCAGTTAAAGCAACGCAGTGCCAAATTGTAAAAAGTGCTCTGGTCATTGAGGGGCCAAATCTTTCAGGGCTGAAATGATTAATAGAGATAAGAGTGATGTCATGTGATCTCCCAGAATCCGCCTCACCTCTCTGGTCAGGTCTGTGTTTTATTAATAGAGATAAGAGTGATGTCATGTGACCTCCCAGAATCCTCCTCACCTCTCCGGTCAGGTCTGTGTTTTATTAATAGAGATAAGAGTGATGTCATGTGACCTCCCAGAAACCTCCTCACCTCTCCGGTCAGGTCTTTGTTTTATTAACCACTACAATACTAGGCACTTTCGCCCCCTTCCTTACCAGACCAATTTTCAGCTTTCAGCGCTCTCGCACTTTCAATGACAATTGCGCGATCATGCAATGCTGTACCCAAATGAAATTTTTATCATTTTGTTCGCACAAATAGAGCTTTAGTTTGGTGGTATTTATTCACCACTCCGTTTTTTATTTTTTGCGATATAAGCGAAAAAATTGCGGAAATTTTGAAAAAAAACTATATTTTCTCCTTTCTTTTTTAAACGAAATCCAATAAAATCAAATTTTGTTATAAATTTAAGCCAAAATGTATTCTGGTACATGTTTTTAGTAAAAAAAATTCCGTTAAGTGTATAATAATTGGTTCGCATGATCACGGACATATGTACACAAATGATCATGTACAGATGTGTGCAGGTGATCACGGACATATGTGTGCAGATAATCATTTGCACATGTGATTTTACTGGGACATATGTGGGGGACATGTGTTTTTCTTATTTGGGGACATGTGTTTTTCTTATTTGGGGACATGTGTGTTTTGGGGACATGTATGTTTTGGGGACATGTGTGGGGACATGTGTGTTTTACTGTGTTGGTGCACTGTTGTGGACACTAGACTGGTGATCAGTGAGTAAAAAAACAGCTAATACTCACTGATCACCAGCCGGCTGCAGCGATCCGCTCTCCTCTCCTCAGCGACGACTTCCGTGTGAGGAGAGGAGAGCCGATTGCCTAGCAACCGGCTGTTTGCTTACATCACATGACGGCTGTGATTGGACACGGCCGTCATGTGATCAGGAGGGCCAATCACAGAGCCCTCCTGCCGATCCGAGATGCGCCGTGTCCGGGTGACACGAGCGTCCTACTTCTGAAGGACGTTCGGGAACGTCCGATCAGAAGTAGGCGGCTCCCACCCGGCCGTTTATATACAGTGGCCGGGTGGGAAGTAGTTAATAGAGATAAGAGTGATGTTATGTGACCTCCCAGAATCCTCCTCACCTCTCCGGTCAGGTCTGTGTTTTATTAATAGAGATAAGAGTGATATCATGTGACCTCCCAAAATCCTCCTCACCTCTCCGGTCAGGTCTGTGTTTTATTAACCACTTGACATCCGTGCTATGGCCGAATGACGGCCACAGCACGGATGTGAATTCACAGGAGGCCATCATATGACGGCCTCCTCTGTGCACGCTCCCTGCGTGCGCCCTACTGGGCATGCGCGGAGCACACTGTGATCACCGAGTCACTGAGACTCGGGTGATCACCGATCCGAGTAAGGGGCCGGTCCCGACCCTTTACCATGTGACAGCTGATCACATGATCAAAACAAAAGCTCAGTGATCATTTTATTTTTTCTCCTCACGCTGACAGCGGAGGAGAAAACAAAGCTGATCACCGACTCATCTTAAAGGGACATCGGTCCCGAAATGGAAGAGGCAATTATGCCTCATATATGCCATCTCAAAGTACCCACAAGTGCCACCTATCAATGCCCACCAGTGGTGCCAATCAGTGCCACCTAGAAGTGCTGCCTATCAGTGTAACCGATCAATGCCCATCACTGCCACCTATCGGTGCCCATCAGTGCTGCCTCATCAGCGTACATCAATGACGGACAAAAATTACCCTTTTTAAAATTTTATAACAAAATAAAAAAATTTAAATTTTTAATTCGGTCTTTTTAACAAAAAATAAAAATCACACAGGTGATCAAATACCATCAAAAGGAAGCTCTATTTGGGGGAAAAAAATTATAAAAATTTAATTTGGGTACAGTGTTGTATGACCGCGCAATTGTCATTCAAAGTGCATCAGCGCTGAAAGCTGAAAATTGGGGGGGGGGGGGGGGGGGGGTTTAAATGCCCAGTAAGCAAGTGGTTAATAGCACATAGCTTTGGCTGTCTACAGTGACATTGAGGATTTCAGTTTCGGGTTGAACACAAATTGCAGTTGCAGTGACAGCCACCTCCACCATCTTCAGCATGCTTCATCCTCAGCTGGTGACCAAGGCTGGTGGTTCTCTGGCTGCCCCTCTGACATTTCTGGCCCCCAAGTCACCTTTATGCCATACCCTACACATGCGTACTTTGTGAGTGCATTTTTATTTTTTAATATTTTTAATGCTACACTACGGGGCTGTACTGTTGTTTATTCCAGTGGTTGGAAAGTGAGCGCCCTCTCTGGTCTTCTAGTGGCACCTCCTAGATGTAGCTATGTTTAACAATCTGGGCTATCCTACCCAGACCTTTTATTACTGTTGGCATATATGAATATTATTGTCATTGGTTATTTTCCACAATTTCTATCACTTACTTCTTATTTAGTACGCTTAGTTTTTTTTTTTTTTTTTACCCATTTTGTATGATGAATCCATTTGGTAGATTCACTACAACTACCATCCACATCATGTCTGGTTTATCAGACCACTCCTGAGTGCTGTAGTGTTTCTGGACTCGTCAGGCTAATTCATTTCTATATTTACAATTTATGGATACATTAGGGGTCTAATAGACCTCCAATGACTCCCTGTCCTTCACAGCACGTAACCCAGCACGGATCTGCTCAGTTACATGTAACCCTGACTGAAGAGTTATGGCCTCTATATTGTATGTCAAGAATAGACTAAATAAGGTGTACCATCATCCACTTAGAGAGGAAAAAGGACGACTAGAGAATGGTCCCCAACCGATCACCCGGAAAAGAGCATTGTAGCAGACCTATGGCGGTACAGATATTAAACAATGTATACTCAATACTGATAAAAAGTATTATACAGTTTTATTAATACAAAAGACAAGACATTTGATACATTTGTAAAAATTGCAAAGTAACAATCCATAAATGTCACCAGCATACAAGTTCCCAAACCAGGAGGCTCAAGATATGGTGGGTTTCCATGGATATGGTTCTCAACATGTTTTGCGGTCTTTATATCGCTTTGTCAGGGGAACAGCTGAAAGTAATATTACAATATTAAGCACTATGTATCAAAACAATTGAATTACATATATAAAACATTACATTCAATAGAAGAAATTAAACAAGGGGGAAAAAGCGAGGGGAGATGTTACTTACCCAGTACCCAAAGCCTCAGCCGAGGTCAGAGCACCACCAAGGTCCCCCCCCCCCGACGGCTGCGCGGAACGTGCAATCAATGGACGTGTATCTATATTAATTGGTTGATTAAGATGGAATAAGAATAATATACAATCCAGCGACTTCAATAGAAAATATGAGGAGAAAAAGGGAAAGAAAAAGGGGGGAGGGTGTTGGGGGTTTAGAGAGAAAGGGGGAAAGGAAGGGGAGGAAGAGAAAAAGGAGGGAGGAGAGAGGGAAAGCAAAGGGTCTGGTATATATTTGGGGGGACTCTATACAGTTTTTCATTCTTCCTGTTGGATGGGCTACAGAAAATGTGACATTTTACAAAGAAAAAATTAATCAGTTTAAATTTACAGAAAATTACATTTCATTGCCAGCTTCTTTTTTTTTTTTAAACAGCACACAGACCCTCCAAAGGTCCCCCAAATACACAGAAGAACCTCGGGGGGGGGGGGGGGGGGGGGGGGGGGGGGGGGGGGGGGTCTGTGTGCTGTTTTGGTAATATTTCCATTATAAATGTCAGCACAACTTCAGCACTTTCTGTACATTACAGAGATGTCTCTTCATAGGAAGGATTAGGACCCCCCAGAATTAGGACACCCCCTCCAGTATTAGGACCCCCCAGACATGTTATTTAACCAGTTTAGATCTTTGGAGGTACATAGTACACCCAGAGAGTGAAGTGTTAATCACAAGCTGATGTCAGCAGTAGCGGGGCTTGTTTTCTTCAGCCGACTCCCAGCTGCACAGTTAAGCCTCGTACACACGATCGGACTTCAAACAAACTTTTCCGTGGATTTCTGTCCAAAGGGCGTTGGCCGTGAACTTGTATTGCATACACACGGCAGGACTTTTTCAGCCAACTTTCACCAAAGCATGTGGTTTTTCTGCTCTTTACCGCCACCCTTTGGTCAACTTCTGTATTGTTGTCTTATCTTTTGCATTGGTTCTGAGCATGCGTGTTTGTACTTTGGACTTAAGTCCGATGGATTTCTGTACACACGATCGGACTTTGCTCCATCGGACTTTTGTTGCCGAAAAGTTTGTCTGTTTGCAGAGCATGTTTGTCCGATGAAAACCGAAAAAGTTTTTCCGATGGAGCGTACACACGGTCGGATGTTGCCTTAAAACAGCTAATTTGCATGTTTGTTGTCAAAAAGTCAGATCGTGTGTATGGGCCTTAAGAGTGATCCGGGGGGCTGTATAGCTGCCTGATCCCATTTACACTGCAGATGGCCCGGTGCCCCCCACCATGACCCCCCAGTGTGGTTCCTGGGCTCTCATGCTCATCCAGGGAACCTGAGACCACATCCAGGAAGGAAGCCAAGAGAGGAGACTGGTGAACGTCCATCCCCTGATCTCCTCTGAATGAAGCCGGCCGTCCTCATTGTTTCCTCATTCCCCGGATAATACCACCAAGGAAGCATCTAACCGAGCGCCATCTGTGCATTGGAGGGTAGAGGAGACATTGGAGGTCTAATACACCCCCCATGTCTCATAAAGAGGACCTGTCACCTACCCAATGATAATCACATTGGGGTTTGTTATCCACTTGTGATAGCAATACAGCTAAATAAGAAAAAAAAAAAATTATAAAAAAAGTATTAAAAAAAATGAAACAAGTTAAAAAAAGTGATGATAAAATTTATATAAAAAAATGAAAAGTGACCCCCATTGCCCCGCACATACCTGTAAATGCACCCATACTGTGTATATGTGTATGTAAAGCGTGATTGCACCACATGTGAGGGATCACCACGAATGTCGGAGTGAGAGGAATAATTCTACCACCAGAGATCTCACTTAAAAATTCTATTAAAATGTATTAATAAAAAACTTGATCTGCACACACCGGCAAACGCAAATATTTTAAATACTTTTTTCCCCCTTTTTATAAGTAATAACATACCCTCTATTTTCAACTGCATAGAGAGCTGGGAGAGATAAAAAGCAGTACACTGGTCTTCCCGGTAGATGAGACGTGCCAGTAGAAGTCTAATCTTTGGAGAAGAGCAGGTTGAGTTCTCAGTACAGCCCGCACACTGACCAGGCCTGAGGAAGGAGCGCATGCTCCGCATACGCGTCGCCTATTGGATGAGACCGGCTCCCGCCCCCAGAAGTGAACTGATTCACCTGGTTGCTGGCGTGCGCTCCACTGACCAGGAAGTGTCAGCAGTGGATGCCCCAGCTCTACTTGGCAAAAAGACAGCCTTCCAGGATACGGAAATCGCTTTCTCTACACCCTCCATGGACATCTGGCTCATCATTTCATTCTACATGCCTTTGGACATTGTACCTTTGTGAGTACAACTATTTTTAACCCTTTACATTAAAATGTCCACTATTTATTGCACTTGTACGAGTGGCGCCTTTTGTTTCTCTTCCCCGCACACTGACCACACTGTGCTCAAGCCTAGTGTGATCAGTTTTTAATAGGAAAGCAGAGGGAGTGGCAGGATCACCAGATATTTCACACAAAGGAAGCAATACAAAGAGAACAGGAGAGTTCTTCATAGCAGTACATGGGACAGCAGACACATATCAGGAATATGACATGTTGGGTTTACATGCTCTTTAGCTTATGTCCTTCAGTGTGTACTGTACTGATAAGTGTATGATCTCAGGTATTAGTATGAAATCATTCCTGATGAAGGAAACTAAGGGCTCTATAAATAGAAAATGTGTTGGAAGAGCATGACAAGCATTGTCCCAGCTGTTATATATTTGTGGTATAATTAAAATTGATGCGATTTCTTATGATCGTCAGCTCCATCTAGAGACTGTAATAAGCATTTTTTTTTTAAATATCTCCACCCCAAAAATTAGAGCAATACCCCATTATTGCCACTAGATGGAACCAATGGTAATAGGAAACCATTGTATGAAATAAAATCTGACGGATACTTTAGATTCTGGGGCTTGTTCTGCCGCCTTTCCTTCGTTCCAAGACTACATCTCAGTACTTCCTACAATTATTACTGTACTTTCCATGACGAGCTTTGAAATGTTGGCCATAGAGACAAGACGCCCGCCCCGTCACAGTCTCCGAATATCAACAGAAGTCACATGTCTTTATTATGCTGAATATTGTTTCTATAATCGGATGTTACTGATGATTGTAGTCACTGCCCCTTTGTGTATTCCGAGGCCTTTGGGCCCATCTAACTTCACCTCTTTTCTAAGAAAATATATAAAAAAAATAACCAATATTTCTCACAGCTGGAGGAATGCGTGCAACATTCATTTATCTATTTTTTTTAATAGATCGCTAAATATTTACAAAAGCTACAAAATGGATGAGAGGTAATGACTTCATTTTTATTTTTCTCCTGCTATCAATGGCCAACACGGTACAACACTTCATCCATGTCTTTGGTGATCTCTGATCTCCTTATCAACTGTTTCTTACATGATGAAGATCAGCCATGGAGTATATCTGAGGTGTATATCAGGGTGTGCTTCTTCCCCACATGAGAGCTGTGATGTCCAGCAACATTCACATAGAAGACATTTCCCACACTCAAGGCACTAATACACCTCGAGGGTTGTGTGGGATCCCTGATGTACAGGAAGACAGGACTTCAGTGAGGAACAATTCCCGCACTCAGGACAGGAATACGGCTTCTCCCCCTGTGTGAGATCTCCGATGTCTGTAAAGATTAGACGTATGTGAAAAACATTTCCCGCACTCAGGACAGGAATACGGCTTCTCCCCCGTGTGAGATCTCTGATGTTTGGAAAGACTATCCTTAACTGAAAAACATTTCCCGCACTCAGGACAGGAATACGGCTTCTCACCCGTGTGAGATCTCTGATGTGTGGAAAGATAGGTCTTCTGTGAAAAACATTTCCCGCACTCAGGACAGGAATACGGCTTCTCCCCCGTGTAAGATCTCTGATGTGAATAAAGACTTAGCTTCTCCCCCGTGTGAGATCTCTGATGTGTGTCAAGACTGGATTTCACTGAAAAACATTTCCCGCACTCAGGACAGGAATACGGCTTCTCCCCTGTGTGAGATCTCTGATGTGTGTCAAGTCTGGACTTCACTGAAAAACATTTCCCGCACTCAGGACAGGAATACGGCTTCTCCCCCGTGTGAGATCTCTGATGTGTATAAAGATGGGACTTATCTGAAAAACATTTCCCACACTCAGGACAGGAATACGGCTTTTCCCCCGTGTGAGATCTCTGATGTGTGTAAAGATGGGACTTCTGCAAAAAACATTTCCCGCACTCAGGACAGGAATACGGCTTCTCCCCTGTGTGAGATCTTTTATGTCTATTAAGTTTGGATTTATATTGGAAACACTTCCCGCACTCAGTACAGGAAAGCCTCTTCTCTGTTGGAAGGACGGCACCGTCCCTCACAGTCTGAGGTTCCTCAGGATAAGAGGAATACGATGGTCCATCTACACTGTGTGGTGCCGGATGGACATTTGAGGTAGTCGGGTTTTCTCCTGGACTATACTGTGTGATGTCCTCATCTTCTACTTTACAGTCTGGAGACAAAGTGAGACAATCCTCTGAGGTTTTCCTCATCTCCCGTCCATCTACTAAAATAGAAATACAAGATTATTACTAGACATGAGCTGATTGGTTCCCCTAAACCAGGACTCCGCCCACATCAGGCAGCTTTGTCTCTGAGGATCTTACAATTCCCCCCTCAAGGTAACTAGTAAATGGGTCCTCTGATCTCCTACCAGTTCATTTCTATATTCATGGACCTTAGTCAGAGAGTGAGGAAACAACGAGAACTGTCTTTTATAGGAGTGACAGTGATGAGGGGATTATAGGACGAGTGTCCCCACCCCCTCTATCACTCATTGCCATCTTCCCAACACAAGAAATCCTGCACTTCCTTATTTAGTCCATGATTTAGTCATGAATAACAGCGGGGCTGAGCCCCACCAGAGGTCAGAGAGTGAGGATGGGGGATAACATCCAAGACGAAGACTGGACTGATCCTGAAGACCACCATCATTGGGTTATTGACTCCTCCCTCATTATCACTTTCTGTTGAAGATTCCAAAGTCTGAGGATGTTATCACATTATTATCAACATGTAAAAGTCTGTGTTCCAATCAAATCATCAGATATAAAATGTCCAGCTGATAGGAAATGGGTGTAACAAAACAGGACTATGTAATGTACAGCATATTGTATAAGATACAACAGATAGGACTATATAGTAACAAAATAATGTAATGTACAACAAAGTATATAGTGCAGGGGTCAGGAGTATGTAATGTACAATATAAATTATACAGTGTAAGGGTCAGGACTCATAATATTGGTATTCAGTAATCAGTGGAAGATTAAATGTTTCCATGAGACAAGTTGCAGAGGTCCCACACCGCTGCCTCCCATCTCCTGAGACTGCACTCAGTGACTTGGGTCTGAGACTATACAGACATATCCCTCCACCCGGCACAGCCAGCAGACAACAGAACAAGTAATCCTGGGGGGATTGTTCTGTCAGAGATCATGCTAGACCTGGGCATGGGGCAGAAGTCCCAAATCACATACCCCAGGTGCCTAGGTAACGCAAGATTTATGGTCAAAATCAACCTTTTACTGCCAGCTGAACCCCAGAATTTCCATAAATCCAGTCTAGATCCATGAATTGTGTCTGCAGCACAGAGAAGGAAGATTATCACCCAGTCCCCGCCCTACTCTGGACCAATCAGTGAGCAGTATGGGTGGAGGAATGTATTTAGTGTTAATGACCCACCTGTGCTGATCTCTGTAGGAGTGTCCTCCTCTATAAATGTCCCCGTTATTCCATCCTCCTCCATAGACTGCTGATCATCCCTCACATACCTCTCTTCTTCTTCTGATTTAACCTCAAATTCTATATCGATTGGATCTCCACTCTAAATCAAGAAAATGAAAGTGAATATCATCTGTAAACAATACGATTTACTATTGTGACATCACATAAACAATCCACACATCATCTCTAGGAGTCCATGTTCTAGATGCTCCATCCCACCAACCTTGTAACAGTGGGGGATGGTGTGACCTTCCTGTGTGGAATCCCGGGAATACAGAGGACGGGGACATCTCTCTGGTGGGTTTCTGTAGCTGGATGACTCCACCATGGTGTCCTGGTACAGATCTTTGTGTTCTTTTAGAGACTCTGACTCCTCCATCACCCCATCCTCATCATCCTCCTCTTTTATCTCTTCTTTAACCTCAACTTTAGAGTCTCTCAGGTTTCCACTCTGAATATATAATAAAAATGACATCAATGGTAACAATACAGATAATGTACAGATCCTAATGATACTATCAGTGATTGTTCCTCATCTACCTGATAATGGTGGGGGATGGTGTGACCTTCCTGTGTGGAATCCCGGGAATACAGAGGATGGGGACATCTCTCTGGTGGGTTCCCATTACTGGATCCATCTGTAGGAAACACACACACTGACTGAATACATTGTTTCTATGTGTTTATCAGATGATGGGGGATCTAGGTGGACCCTCCGTACTGCTCTCTCCTTTACAATAAAGTCTCCTCTTACCCGGTGATGTGAGGGGCGGCTGATTGTCCATCATGACGTCCTTGTAGAGATCCTTGTGTCCTTCTAAATACTCCCACTCCTCCATGGAGAAATAGACAGTGACATCCTGACACCTTATAGGAACCTGACACACACAATGATACAGTCACCATCCAGACACATCCCTTGTCTGTTACTGGAGAATGTCCCAGAATTCCCAGCACCGCTCACCTCTCCTCCATCATCTCTCTGGTGACTTCTAGAATCTTCTTTGTATTTCTCTATTCTATCAGGGAGGGAGGTGGAGGCAATGTGATGGTCATATGATCTCCAGACTTCACAGGAGGAAAACTCTAGATCTAAAAAAAACAATAGTACAATCAAATGATATTCCCAGAATCCTCCTCACCTCACCATTCAGGTCTCCATTTTATTAAAGTCCCAATTCAGACTGAGATATGATTTACCCACACAGGACCCCCACACTATGCAGGATAAAAGCTTGTAGCAGGTATACTGATTTCATTACATACAATGCAGGACCAACAGTCCCACTTTGCTAGTGAGGATGCCAAGGGTCCGCCCACATCCTAAGAGCATCAGAAAAAAAAGTCAGATAGAGGGACATTGGGAGGAGGAGCTGTGAGGTCAGTGTGATGTGATAGGACATATAGACTCTGGATGGAGGGACATTGGGAGGAGGAGCTGTGAGGTCAGTGTGATGTCATAGGGCATATAGACTCTGGATGGAGGGACATTTGGATGGGGAGATTTGAGGGGTCCTCTATATGAGGCTCCTGTGCAAACCAAATCATTGTTTCTGGGTGCGTCCTTCCTCTCCTAAACTGAAGAGTGAACTTTGACCTTTACCATACAGAAATCTGTCAGGAATCTGTGAAAGTAAGCTCTCATGTGATCAGGTGACGTGCGGAGGAACGGAGTGTAAATAGCAGACAATTTTCTCCAGAGCTCCTAATGGTGGGGATGGATTTTGCTAAGTGCTGATGCCAAGTTTCCACCCCCCAGGATCACTGCAGGTGTGGAGAAAAGCTGTGTAAGAGGATATGGAGGCGAGATGAGGGCTGGGGAAGAAGTCACTTAAAGGGGTTGTTAACCCTCATGTTTTTTTCACCTCAATGCATCCTATGCATTGAGGTGAAAAAACACCCGGCAGTGAGCAGCCCCCCCCCCCCCTTGTTTTACTTACCTGAGCCTTGGAACTTAATCCAGCGAGGAGCGCTGTCTCTCTGCCCGGGGTTCTCGGCTCTTGATTGGATAGATTGATAGCAGCGCAGCCATTGGCTCCCGCTGCTGTTAATCAAATCCAATGACACGGGAGGCGGGGCTGAGTCATACATTCGGCGGCTATGGACACCGAATGCAGGACTCTGGAGCGCACCCGCAAGGGATCGGTCACATTTCCATCCATGTGTGGTCACTGCCGGATAAAAGTCACTCGATCAGCGGCTGCAGCCAATAGCTTCATCACTGATCTGTGAATTCTGAGAGCGGAGGAGCGCCCCCCATTGTCAGATTACAATAGTGCAGCGGAGAGGATTCCCCCATCCCCCTCCAATGTGTGGATGGGGGAATCACTTCAGTTTTTTTCTTCTCATCTCGCTGTCTGAACTATAAAACTGAACCATGTATGGCCAGCTTTGGAAGGAAGATATATTAATCATCAACTGATCCCCCTGAAGGGGTTAATCTATATATTACCTCCTCTGCCTCAAGATCCAGCAGTGTCTCCTCTCTACGTCCTTCCAAATGGAATGTCGTCTTTACCTGACATCACTTCCTGTCTGTATCCGACATCACTTCCTGTCTGTATTCCATAGAGACTTTTTTACTGGGTAGATGTGAGATCACCACCTTGTGGAGCTTAGAGGAACTGCAGCTCAAAAAATGTCTCGTAGTGTGAAAACGGCTATTTCAAGTATAGAAATGAAGACACTGCAAGGTGTTTGAGAAGTCGTGTTGGGAGTTATGTTTTTAACTTTGCCATGTTATACAGGAATGGGTATTATGAGACGTTTCTTGGGGCTGCAGCTCCTCTGAACTCTACAAGATGGTGATCTTACTTCTACCCAGACAAGAAGTCTCTAT